>JANHGB010006754.1:0-37138 GCA_026283785.1 Coracopsis vasa
AGACTCTTGTCCTGTACATAGCTCAACAGAATTATATCATTATTCACGGTGATCATTTAAATAGTGTTGTGCCTCATCTTTAAGACTCCTCACTTTCTTTGGCATTACAGTAATGTTTGTGAGAAGTATATTCAATATCTCTTGGGACATGAGGCATATAGCTGGCACACCATTTCATGTGCTTGCAGATATATAAAGAAATATTCATTTAACTGGAGCTAAAACAAGCAGAGGTCCTTCACAAAGCCAAAACATATGCACATTGTGCCACGGAAAACACGAAATTAGGTTGTTTTTTTGTTGTGCTTGTGAAGTGAAATTAGTAGCTGAACAGTTTGCAGATTGTCATGAATATGAAAATCTAACATAGCAGACTATTTAGAGAAAGAGTAAGAGAGAGGACAGGCAAGGGGAAATATTTATTTTCAAAATGCCTTTGTCTTGTTTTTTTCTGTCTTTTTTTTTTTGTTTGTTTGTTTGTTTTTGTTTGGGTTTTTCAGTTTTTTGTTTTTGTTGTTTTTTTTTTTCCCCACCATCTTTGCACATGTAGATACATACCTACAGGCCCAGGTGTAAGTATTTCTTGAGGGTTTTTTTTAATTTGTCTTTTGATAACTGGAAAAGTTACAGCCGAGAAAAAAATGTATTTGGGGAACTTAAGATCATGCAATTTTACGTTCTCATAAGGGTCCTGTAATATTATGACACACATTTCTGGATAATTTGCCCTGGGTACCTTTCCAGTAGGAAGAAAAAAACAAAAAAAATCCCACAAAAAAAACCCACACCAAACCAAACAACCCTCCCCTTCCCCTCTGTTTTCTCAGTTAATTAAAATAGATTTAAAAATCAACACGTGGAGGAAATATGCAGTGTTTCCTTATAACTTGTCATCCTTTTTCCCATTTAGAGTGCAGTGCATTCTAGTTAAGGTTCGAGAGTGGAAAAGATCAGGCTTAGGACACTAATGCATAAACTTTCTTCAAGCTGACTTGATCTCAATGTCAAATGACTGTCCAGTAATACAGTGTTCAGCTTCTTTCAGATAGGATTCAGCACTCATAAGAGAAAGTATATGCATGCAATACAATGATATAGTAAAATAAGGCTCCTGGTGGTTTGAATGAAGCAATTTGGGATTTGGTGAATTTCCACTTTAAGGGGATTTTGTTCATGGTGTTTGCTTTCTTATTTTTTTTTTTTTCTCAGTGTCAAAAAGCACAGTTTATTAGAAAAAGGTAGAAGAGAATTTAATCTTCAAACTTTGAATATCATAAATTGGCTACTATCAGCCTCCGTAATAAAGGTGACAGCCTGCCTTACGCTAAGCAACTGATGGTTGACATGGTCACCCACTCACAAACATTAGCACTAACAAATTGAAATACATGTAAAAAAATAATCCCAAGACCCTATTTATGACTGAATGAACAACAGATCTACCATCAGACCATTAGAACTGAAGTTTTCAATGTTGTAATGTGTGATGCATGCAATACTAAATAATTCAGTTTATTGCTATTCTGTTAAAATAAGAAACACTACATATGCTGTAGGTTTCCTTAATGTCATTAATGCATGCTAAAATCAGCAATAAATTACAGCTTTTTTATTACTTTTTAATTAAACTCATTCTGTCAGTATATTAATTGCAAATCCAACCTTTGGTATCCATCCACTTCGGAATGTGTCTGTGGCACTTTCAAGTGATTTCAGAATCAGTATTTCAAATTGTCTTCAATATTTCAAAAATTGAGTACTAACTGCAACTAAGTAAATTCAAATGAGTGAGGTTTGCCTAAACCTGTGTCATTTTTAATGATAAACTTTTTAGAACACAATGGTAATATTCTAATAAACTGCTTATATTTTCATTGCATGCCTAATTTATTCCCATGAATGGAACATGGGTTTGTTTAGGGGAAAAAATATCTTGACTAGACAAATTTCACTTTTCATTAAGCTTATTTAGCTTTCCTACCCATTCTGCAAAACATTAATTATTCCACTTTCACTGAAGAAAAATCTAAACAGTTATGTTTTCAAAGATCTCCAGGACCTTTATTAAAAAATGAAGTATTGTCATGTCTACTGTCATGTCCAGTGATTGCAACTGGAACGAAATTTTCAAACAGTGGTTGAGAAGGCAAGGGGAGGAGAAGAAAGTAAGAATGGAAATAGGTTTTCTTCTTCAAGAGCTTTTCATCTTGTTCTGCGAAAGCAATTCCTAAAGGAATCTTCCTGTAGACTTTCATAAAAATTGCAATGAGCAATCAATCAGTGAGAGTTGAATATCAAAAGACCAGATAGCAAAAAATTGGTTTTAGTGCTTTTATTCAAAAACTTTGTTAATCATATGCTTCTTTTTAAAGTTGGCTAAACCTTTCTAAGGGGCAATTTCCTATAGTGATTTGAGAAAGGAGCCTTAGTATGGGATTCACTTTGTGAATCTTTTTCACTTGCTACATAAATAGCTTGAACTAAGTATATTCATACTAAATGACTAACAGTTGAGATTAATTTCCTCATTTGGAGGTTCTTGATTTCCTTACAGATTTGTAAAAGTGAAAAAGGGTAAAATAGATAAATATTTTTAGATATATTTCCTTACTCTTCTCTGCATTTTTCAAGGTGATATAATGGATATTGCTAGTTTGTTTGTTGTTTTTTGTTGTTTTTTTTTTCTGTGAAGACTAAATAAAGGCTTTCTCTGCTATTTATTAACAGAAGCAATAGATAAAGTAGATTCCACCATTCTATTATTGTGGTTCTCAAATGTGCCTTTGAATAAGCTGCATCCAAAGAAAACCTTTAAGAGACAAAACATCAGACAGTTTAACTTCTGGGAAAGAAAAAAAAAAAGTTGTAGACACAATTTTTATTTGTGACTAATACTCTTTGAGGTTTTTTTGATACATAATATGGCTTCTATCAAGTATTTTTTTGAGGAAAAAAATTACATGCATATAGCCATGCCTATCACTTCGGTGAAAAAAATGGAAAATGTATTTTGGTGTCTCTCATTAAGAGAAAATAGTATTTTTCATCAGTCATGTAAGCCAGGAACTGGACATATTTGGTACCTGTTGGTACCTCTGTGCTCCATGAGGTTTCACATATACTCTGACAGAAGACAGCTAACTATCTTCTAAATAAGTAATATTTCCTCCCCTGATGTAATCGAGGTTTAATACATAGAGGTCCTATAAATACAAATTATTGAACTACATGTGAAAAGTAAGACAGGCTTAATTTTTATGAATGCCTTTCATTTTTTACATGGTGGATAACACTTTTTATGAGAATAAAGTAATAATATATTTTACAGTGGAGGAGCATTTTTTTTTTCTAAAGATCTGAATAATGGGGAAGCAGAATTACACTTTGTTGGAGAAAGTGGAATGCTGAAAGAACCTGTAGCACTGTAAACTTTAAAATAACTTAAATTGCACGAAATTTAAAAGAATATAAAGTGGTTATGCACAAAATACACACAGAAAAACTAAATAAAACATTACTATGAACATCTTGCATTTCATAGCCAACTAACAAGGGTATAAATGGGGTAGAAAAAAAATGCATTACAGATGTAATTTCTAGCCTCTGTTTCTACAAATAATTTTTTTGCATTCTTGAGACAAACTAAGTACTCTTTTGTTGCTAAGCTCCATCAACAAGTGTCTTAAGACTCAAAACAGATGTTCCTGTTTTTCAGGCCCATTGGGGCCAATATTGAATGTAACTTTGCCCAGAGGAGCAAGGGAACTAATAGAGTATATCTGTAGCATTAACTTGCTGAGAAATGGTCCAGCTATGCCAGAGATTTGCTTCAGAGAACACAGACTTTGATTTAGATTTTTTTCCCCACAGTGCTCATCACAGATATCCCAAATACCTATGAGTCACTCTGGTGTAAATGGGAGAAGATAAGTAACGGACTGGGTTGCATTGTAGCTAATTTCCCAAAGAAACAAAGCAAATCTAAAAAAGTTTGTAATTAAAAATGCATGCATATAAACTTTTACAGCTTAAACACACTGGATTGCAAGGAAATGGAGGATCGCTTTCTTCCCTGAAACACCATAATATAGGAACAAAATTGTATTTATTGATTTTGCCACACACAAAGACAAAAAAAAAGTACTTTTTCCCAGAGATAAAATCTATTTTTTTATGGCTATATTTCATTATTACTTCTCACTCCAGGAAAACTGTAAGTTTATTTTCAGGAGTAAATAGATGGATAAATGACTCAACACATCAGTGATTCACTTGCAAAGTTCAGAGAAATATACAAGCTTAGGAAGAATGACTGTGAAAGCATAAATAAGGTCCATGATAGAATTCATAAGAATAACATATTTGTGTCTGCAGCCTGTGGTATCTGGAATATATGGATTTCCTTCTGAATGCTCTTTTACTAATTATAAGGAACTGTGATTTAGTTTCAACCTGTAAGAGCATTTGGCCTACATAGCTTTGGCGTGATTTTTGACTGGGAGTGGGAAAATTGTATCTATTCTGTAAATTTCACTAGCAAAAGATTGGTTCATTTCATTTCAGTATTTTAAACAAGACAGCACACGTCTCCTTGATATCCTTTAGAACTATGTGTAAAACCCATTTATGAATAACGCATTTCTGTCATTTATCAGATAAGGTATTGCATATAACTTATGGATGGCAAACTCACTGTGTTCCAGATGTTCTACATCTCCTGTACATATGCTGTTTAGAATGCTTGTAAACAAACAGTAAACCTAATGAATAAATATTTGTAGCTTATTTGAGGGAAATATATAGGGCATCTACCCAGCAAGATCATGACAGTACATCTGCATCAGACCCTTTCCATATGCTAGTATTTGATCTGTCGGAGATGGAGTTAACTTTCCCCAGAGCAGCCTTTGTTGGGCACCTGATGTCTAGCCAGTGTCAACCCACCACAGGGTTCAGTGGAAGTGAACTTTGTATTCTCAGGATTTCTAGAAGTATAGAATCTTTAAACATCCTCTGAACAAATTGGTAGATGTTCAAAAAGTCAAGGTTACAGGATACTGTGAATACAACTTACATGCAAATTCCAAGTGGCCAATGAAGGTTTTAGAGAAATCTGAATACACTCATGACATTTGATTCATGAAAATGCTTGATGTCTAAAAATTTCTTTAGATGCCAAGCTTTGATTAGCCCAAGCTTGAAGACTATTATTTTTTTAAACAATAAATATCCTGTATGCAAAAAGGTGAGATGGAACTTTGATTAACAGTTATGTATAAGTTCGTAACCAGATACTTTCTTTTTCCAAGAAGCATCCTACTTTTTCAGTTCTTAAAAAAACCCTTAGACTTTAATGAGACATCTTTGGAAATTTGTATATGATAGGAAAATCTGTAGTTCAGAGTTCAAATAAGATTGCATATGTGGCCAAAAATATGGGACATCTTTCTGAGTTTGTTAGAAAGTTTTATTTTTCCATCCAAGTGGTCACTTCTATTTATAAGCAACCTGTACTTTCTTTTGGAGAAAAAACAGTTTCATGGACATCTGTTACCTTAACAAATAATAAAAGTTCTGGTCTGTATTTTACAATATTTTGTGCTATTCCTAAATAATTTTCTAACATTCAGTATGAAACAGAATACATTTGGGGGAGGAAGAGTCACTTTTATTCACTGTTCTGCATTTAATAACAAACAGGTCTTCCTGACAGTCTTTTGAAAGTGGAAGAAGTCACACACAGGCAGACCCTTAAAAGGACTATGCAGAAGCCGTTTAACTTGAAGTCTGCCTTAGTCATAAACTTCAGAGTGGAGAGGGTTTGACAAAGCTAGGTTTGTAACTCATTGGACAGTCTAACTGGCATACATGAAGCGTGATCAGCATGTTACTTGATTATTCTTTCACAGTCATGTAGTCCCAGGTGAAGTTCCAGGTCTCTGATTGTCAGTGGTAGCGCTATGTTTTTAGAAGGCCAGAGCTCATATGGAGTATTTCTTTCTTTTGACCTCGAGACCATTATATAAAGGCGCAAGCGATCTAAAGGCACTTTCTGGAGCCTGAATATGTGAGTAGTTTATATTAGACTGTTATAGGGTGTGAAAGAAAATACAACAAGTATATGATGCTTGAGAGCTGATACCATAAATGAACCACACAAAAATTCCTTTATTTTTAAGCATTTCCTATTGACTAAGCTTAGAAATGTCTTCATGTATTGTGCTAGAATTTCTATTTTAGCTGCTTAACACCACTTTTCAAATGAAAGAAAATTTAACTTACTGACTTAGCATTGTGAAAGTAATTCCTGGAGCTGACCCTTTTATTTAGCCATGATGGAACTGAACTTTCTTAAAAAGTACAACTCTTCTTTTAATATAGATACCATTTTCTTGGGGTTTTTTTTGTTGTTTTTTTTTTTTTTTGATGGGGGCATTGGAGGAAAAGGTATGTTAGGCTAAATTCTTTCCAATGATTTCTACTCATTATTGATTGTACTACTAGGAGATAGTACTAAGAGATTTCTGACCATTAATTGCAATTAACATTTCAGAGACTTAGATTTTCTGCATTATTCCATTAAATTTTACTATACAAAGTGGCTGAAATCTGAAGAAAACTGGTAATGAGATAATGAAGAAAATAGTATCTAGAAGAGGAAGTGTATGTCTTCGTCTGTAAGTACCTCTCATGAGATAATAATTGCAAATTGTTAAATGTCCTCTTAGATACTACATTCTGTTTGTGAGATGAATCCACTCCTACATTAAGTTTAAAAAGATGAGGGATGGCTCAAACTTTCTCTGTTCTTCTTAAAAGGAACTGTGGACATCTGACTGCTATTTAGCACTCCACTTTGATAGAAAATAGAGAAAATGCCACTTAAATATAACTAAACTTTTTCAATGTGAGGGCGGTCAAACACTGGAACAGGTTTCCCAAAGAAGTTGTGGGATTTACATCCTTGATGATTCCTCGATGGTATTCAGAATCTGACTTGACATGGCCCTGGGCAACCTGCTGTAGTTGGCTTAGCTGTGGCTCAGTAGAATTTGGACTATCTCTCTAAAGGTACCTTCCAAAATCAGCCATCCCATTGTTTTTCTAAATACAACCTGCCCTGGGATACATAGATCATGAAAATACCTACCATATGACTCATGTAAAGCACTTAGAGTTTGTTTTCTGCTCTAACAAAAAATGTAATTAACAAAATTTGAAAATCATTTTTAAAAAAATGAAAAAATAATTTACAAGTCCTGAACTACATACTTTTTCAGTCTCTCTTTTTTTTTTTTCTTACACTGTCACACTTAAGTTCTTCAATATGATGCATGTCTTAGTTTCATACAGCTGAAGACATGGCTAACCAATGGCCCACCAAAGCACCAATTCCTCCTAGACCCGTTCAAACTGAGCAGTCTGTGAAGAATGGAAGAGACCTGTATTATCCTAACAGTGCTCTTTGTGTTGATTGTAAAAATTCTGTTGGGTACCCTCAGCATGTCATTGATTTAATCAAAGAGAATATGCTGTGGAAACTATAGATAGGCTGTAGGTACCAAGGCAGTACAGTCTTTGCAGTAGCAGATGTAAGTTTAACCTAGCAAGTCATAATATTCCCTCTCCAGGTCATATTTGTTCTGGCATCTTTTACAATGCACAGAGACTCTGCAGGGAGGATGTGTTAAGATTAAACAGCTTTTTTTTTTTTCTTTTAATATAAATAAACTAAGATGCACATTATAGACATGACTAGTAAGCTGCTAGGCTAAGTATCAATATGTTTGCTATGCCCCATAAGTCAAGTCTACATTCTGTGTTTTTGAACTGGTTTGGTATTTGATGCTACTGAGCCGTTGCCTTACAGCTCCCTGCTTTATTCCTAGGACTTAATACCTTTTTGCTTCAGTATTTTTCTTAAGGTTCTTGGAGTCATAACTATCTGGATCCAGACATTGTCACTTATTTGTGCTTTCTGCTCTTGTACTACACTGTACATTCCCAAAGCTTTTTTCTCACAGCTTAGCAATGTTCTAAGTAAATCCAAATCAAAGTCACAATGTTTTACAGCTAAAAATGCCTTGAATCAGAGACACGTGAAAGATGAATGGTGCTATGTCAACAGACATAGAAAATAGGATTCCCTAAACATCAAACACCAGAATTCGGAAACATGAAAGAATTACACATTCAGCCAGCTTGGGAGACAGTTCTACGAGGCACATAGAACATAATTAAAATACACACTTTCAAGTTATAACAGTCAAGCACATCTTCTAGGAGGAACTAAAAGGTTAAGTGTGACCTGTTCTGGAAAAAAAGTGCATTTTCTGAGGGTCAAAACATAATCCCAAGGTTACAACCTCCAAGAAAAAACCCCCGCTCTCTTCTTTATTGATCACAGCAACTACAGTACTGGTACAACTACTTACTGTTTTTGAATGGATTTTGAACTGATGAAGTCTGCCATGGACAGTTTCCAGAGTACTAAACTTTGTTTCTTGGACAGCGGAATTGTCTTAAAATGCATGTTGACTTTCAGGAGTTCTGATGGTTTCTGTGACAGTGCCATATCTGTTCCCTTTGCATCTTGCATTGAACAGATCACAGTAAATCATACTATTTCTGGATAACAAGTTACCTCACTGTTTATGTGTAATAATAACAAATTCTAAATAATTCTATGGTATAACTGCACAGACATATATTTAAGCAAACAGGCCAACATTATTGTATCCTAGGAGAAAGTTTCTCCATCTGTTTGAAAAAGCCAGAAATCTTGAAATCGGAGATCTGTGGCACTAATGCTTCCCTTCCTGTAATTCCTTTTGTTGAGTATTACACTTCCTTTTGACAATCCTGAGTTTTTTAAATACAACTATATTGAAGAATGCTTATACTAAAAACCCAAAATGAATTTTGAGAGGGGGTTAATATATTTACATAAGTATGTCTTTTTCTTATTTTAAGTTTTATATTTCTTTTCCCTAATAAGCACTAGTTACTTTTTGTTCTTAATGGAAACAATCCATTTACCTCATTGTGCCACAAATGGCCTTGCAAGTTTGAAGTGAGCCTCCATGCTGATCACTGAAGTTGGCCAGCTTGACATAAGCATAAAAATAGAGTAAGATCTGATCTCCCACATGCAAATGTTTCAGAACATGTAATTATTTTGCAGTTTTGAAGTTTCAGGTAGCTGAACTTATCAAACCTTGTAATTTTTAAAATACTACTGTTGGCAGATCAAATATTGATATTGACCAGTTGGTATTGATCAAAATTGTTACTGGTCAAGGTCTGCAAACTCATTCAATATGTGGAACAGAGAAATTCCAAAACCTGAAGATACTGAGGCAACCACCACAGCCTATCATCAGACCCAATCTCTCTGGACTATGCTGTAAGACGTGGAAAAGCCTGAATAAAACAGCACTTAATCTTTTGGAGAATAATTTCCTTTACAAAATCACATAATGCCTTGTGTTGGGTATTTGTATTCACTGGTCATTAACATAATTGATTCCCAATTATAAAAATAGATAAAGACAATAATAAGAAAAGTGCTGATTATGCAAAAAGCTGCTTAAATATCAGGTTGGGTTTTTTTTCTGAAAAGTAGGCGTTGCTATATAAAGAATTCATACCAGTGAAAATGCTGTATATGTCCTGTCCACTCCTTATCCTTGTTTTCCTCTTTCTATATTTGCCATCCCTTTATTTCCTCCACCTGTAGAAAAGACAAAAAGTTTCCCCATTGGACTCAAAACTGAGAAGGAAAAAACTCCTTCAACTGTCTCATATTCTTCCTGTCAGAGAAGCCAGGCTGCTCTGCGACCCTTCTGTTCTTCAAGGAGACTAGAATGATATCCAAATACTGGCTACTAACACGTAACTGTAAAGGAAATGCAATACTAAAAGAAGTTGGAAGGCCTAAATGCCACATTAAAACATGTCTGACTAGTCTCAGTGGGAGCCACTCATTTGAGTAAGCTAGCTAGTGATTTTAATCTAAGCTTTCTGTATCACGTAGAGTGGCACGTTGCTTCTTAGGCTATCCGCCATCTGTGACTGAATTACTTGCAGGGAATCTTTTGTCCTTGTGTGAGGCAGGTTGAAGCAGCATCTATAGTCTGAAAACTCCAAGGTCAGTAAGAAACAAAGCAAGTTTTTTAAACAGATGAGATCCATCAGATGGGTACATCAGGGATTCTGCATAAAAACTATTTTAAGCTGCAAGCATGTGACTGGCAGTTGTGGAGAGTCTTGGAGTGACTAACAACAAACTGGTACAAGGCACTTTAGAAAGAAGTGCTATTGTTCTTCACCTGCTCTCTTTCCTCTGAAGTCTAGCTTGGCTTTTACAAGTGAGGCCTATGCTGGGAGAGAATAGTAATTACTCCACATCCAAGGCAATGAGTAAATCCTCAGGGGAGCTAAGGAACATATGTGGAAGCAATTGCTGTGACTCCTTTTGAAAGGTTACAGAATGCAGTCCCTTAGCACCCTGTCATTCTTTGTTCTGCTGACTAACATAGAAACAAGCACGGGACTCAGTTGCTTCCTTTCATACCTGCCTCTCTCTCTTCCTCTTATTCTTGCCACCCTTTCTGAGCACATCAAAGCTTTGGAGTTTGTGACAGCACTTTGCTAGAGGCAGTTGCTGCTAGTAGGCTCCCTCCTGTACTCACAGCTTGGTAGGACTTGGTAGGACATGTAATATACAGTGCAAAAAAGTATTTGCTAGACATGATCAGACAAAAATCTCAAATTAAGTGCACATGTAAAAATACCAGTTATGATGAGAAAAATAACAGTTTAACAACACAGAAAACATTTTTCTGATCTGTGACTGAAAATGTTGAGCAAAAAGCCAGTTTTTTGTCTTAATTTAATTTGTCAAAATAAAAGACAAAATTCCATGGTATCCATTATTATAGGAAACAGAAACAATCATTAAGTTAATGACTGTCTTTTTCTTGCTATTTTGACTCCATAAGCTGTGAAACACAGTGAAAAAGTTTTATCCACAAATCAAATAAAATATGCTTGTATTTAGCACATTAAAACACATGGCAAACCTCAGGAATGTTTAAGGTTTTTAACAACTTGAATCTACAAAATGTCAATTGGTCAGTCTTTTTACTTTCTTTACTGGAAAAACTGAACTTTATTTATGGAGGTTTAACAAAAGTCGAAGATATGTTTTTGACAAGAACTATAGTCTCCTAGAAGATGGACTGGGAATTTAATTGAAAAAGGAGACTGAAAAAGCAATTTTGGAGGACAAAATCATAAAACTATTAAATTTAACAGTTCTGGTAATTTCTGAATTGAGTACTTACATTTTTCTTAAGTCTTTAATTAAAAAAGTAAATTGTTTTCCTAGTTTTCTATGAGAGGTGCAATAGTTAAATTCTAGGAACCTAGGAACCTAGAAGTAGCAATAACAGGGATGATGTGGACTAGAACAAGAGTTAAATAGTTGACCTGTTACGAACTTCAAAGTTTCAATTTTTTTAATTCCTAAAAGGAATATGAAAAGAAGTATGTGTATCATTTTGCAATTATTTCTTTTTTTTATAAAAAAGTAAGTTTCTGAATATCTCAATTACAAGAAGGCAGGTGTGTTAAATTAAACCAGAAGTGTTTTTCAGGGCACTTTGAGCAGTCCCAGATTTCAATGCAGTATTCACTACTTCTTCAGTGAATATTACTCTTTGGCCATTTTTCTGGCATCTTAGCTTGGGCTACCAAAACAAGCTTTGAAAATCACTACTGTTGGCTGAAAATATAAGGCAAATAGATAAGGAAAATATAATTCTTGTCCTCAATAATTGTTTTAAACAAGACTTATTTAGGATAAGCTTACTGTTTCTTATTTATACTACTTAACCTTCTTCCATATTCATAAAATATTATTTTAGGCATATCATTGTGTTATGATGGTCTTTTCACAAATGTCATGACATTTGTCCTCCAGGCTGATTTCTATTCTCTTCCCTCATTAGCATTTTTGCTTGGCAATTGTCCATGTTCTTCTTATGCCTGTGCCAATTCATGACACCTGGCCACAGTAACCTTTCAAACGGTTTAGGACATGGAATTCCCTAGGTTGAGGATAATTTCAATATGCAGCTAAAGCTATGTCTGCTTGGACAGATGCCTAGATGTTTCATGAGGCTCCATTCTTATTTATAATTTAAATAATATGAGCTTATTTTACCAAAGATAATATTTTTTCAGATTTGATTCTTCAAGAGACATATGCACAATAATGCAGGAGGAATCACACAGGCAGAGATATGAGAGATGTCAAAGCAGGAGGGACACCAGAGAAGAAGAAACATTGAAGAAAAGCAAAATAACTACCCAGAGGAGGGCAGGAGGAAAAGCAGCTGCCCCAAGTAGGGACAGAGAGGAGACCAAGGAGGAGGTATGACTGCAAATGCACTGCAGATGATGGAGGAATCCATATCGGAGCAGCAGAGTAGCACCCACAGTGCTCTGACCTCTAACTCTTGCAGTGCCTGTTGCCTGTATACAGTGTGTGGCTGGGGAATTGGGCACTAGAAAGTGGGGAGGAAAGGTGCTCTACCTAGGTGTTTGTGTATTTGTTGCTTTGTTGTTTTTCATTATCAGAATCGTTTACCAAAAGTTTCCTAATTGGCAATTAAATTAATTGAAGTTCCCTTACTTGAAGTGTCGGGGTTTTTTAGAATTATAGGTATAAGTATTATTCATAATATTATTAATAATTATAATAAGTATAATTATTATGAAATAATATATTGATGAATGCTAAAGAAATTATTTAAATGCATAAAAGTGGATCACTACGTGATTATTTAAGATCATTTATCCAATTGATGTAAACGGAGCCACTGGCCATAATCCATAATTAAACATGACTTTAATATTTCAGCAAATTACATTTTTAATGTATAACATGCCCTCTGTCTTTTTCTCATGTCCTGGGTAGTATTTTTTCTGCAAATTATAAACCTTCACTTTTA
Organism: Coracopsis vasa; assembly: GCA_026283785.1. NCBI lineage: Eukaryota > Metazoa > Chordata > Aves > Psittaciformes > Psittacidae > Coracopsis > Coracopsis vasa. The sequence continues at coordinate 13,020 of JANHGB010006754.1, forward strand.
ATGTGAAATTATTTTTGTGCATGAAAAAATAAATCCTTAATGAATTAACAATACCTTAAAAGTAGACACTTTCAAAGATCCTAAATTGTTTTCTAGGTCAGAGTATACTTTTTCCACAAATATATATTGCACTAAAACGATAGGCTCCCCACACTTTTTTGACTTCAAAAGAAAGTACGATTATTTTTACTCTAACTTGCATTTATCTTGGATTTTCTCCTGTATTTGCATAATGATTGCATAATCTCCGGCATTTGTTCCATAAACATATGCCTTCTGTAACTTTTCTGCAGTGAGATATTTCTTGTCATTGACATTGATAAATAAGACGTGCTTCATGTGAATAATCTCTATGATAAATGTTTTCAGAAGAGGGGTCAAAGAATCTCTTGATTTAAGTCAATAAAGCAGAATGATGACTGAGAAATTCCCTTTATGATTAGTGGAACTAGAGCCTAGATAGTCAGCAACATATTTCAACCCCAAATTTACCATGTCTTGCTGTAGAAGTACTCCCTGCAGTTAATTTTGCATTTAGTGTCTGGAGTTGATTTATATACAGACTGTTGTTGTAGAGTTTTCTAACAAAATATTTTATATTTCTGTTCTTGAGAGTGATTAGAGGTGAACATCTGTGCCCTACACAAATTATGACATTATGAAAGTAAGTTTCAAAAGTGCGTAAACATATATGGTATCTGCAACATCTTGCTTATCTGTAGCAATATGGTGACCCAGATCTCTGACAACTAGATTTGTTTACCTTCTTCTTGGCATGTATTTGAAATAATGCATAAGAAAGTGCATACAGCAATATGTCAAAATATAGGTAGTAGACACACCAAAACCTATGTTTTCATATGTATTAAGTTATATAAGGAAAATGTAGTATCTAATGTATTAGATGTATTGATAAGTTCTTAAGAAAACACAACTATCTACACAGGTCTATACACGTAAAAGCCGAGATAATTTGAGACTCTAACCATACATACAATTGAAAAATGAGATATTTGTCTACAATATTTAATCAGATGGATTAAGGCTAGGATATATTTCATTCAATACCAGAATCAATTACCAAAAGTTTGCTAATTGGCAGGTAATTAAATTGACTGAAGTTCCCTTACTTGAAATGCTTATTATAAATTTTTTATACGTTTATTCTACAAAAAATATTAATTTGTTTTGATCTGAATTTATTGATAATTTTTGGTTACTACAAAATAATGTTTTGTGAAAGCAAGCTTTTTTTTTTCCCACAGGGAAACTAAAATTGCACCATTCTTCAGTATGATATGGAATATTTTCCCTTACAGACATTCCCCTTACAGACTCAGTCAGACGAGGAACAACACCTATTTTGGATTTTTATTTCTTAGTAAAAGAAAAAATTCTTAGGTCAGAATTTCTGTCATAATCTAACTATATTTTTATGAAACTGATTTTTACATATCTGCTTATACTGGAAACCACCATGAGTCACACGTTTAATATCTTCCATAACAAATGATCATTAGCTGTTTTACATAGGCATACGGGTATCTAATTTGATTAATGAAGTCTTGTATTCCTTGTAAAAGGATTCTGTTTGTTCAGCAGAATTGATTTTTATGCACTACACTGTGCATACCCAGCAATTACCTGCAGTCATTAATTTTAGCAGTATGAGTCAGAAGAGGTACTTTTATTATATATTTTTACACTGTGTTATGCTACAGGACTCTAGACCAGAGTGCTTTAGTTTGCCAAGGCCATGAGATACTATTGTGAATATAATTCATTAATAAAGACTTTGGTCCAATGTTAGGACCTGAGAAGAGAATGAACAGAATTATATGAAAAATGGAATCATAGCTTTATTTACACCTGAATGTAGTATATATCCAGGCAGAAACCTTAATTAAGAGAAAGCAAAGCAACAGAACTATGGAAAAGCATTCTTGAATGAAAATTGTATTTCATAGGTTTTTTTTCTGTGTTTCATCTGCTGATCTTTGTTTACTCAAATCCTCTTGTAAATAAATTGATCAAGGAGTCATCTCCCCAAAGAGACAGTTGTACCTGAGCTAGTTAGCATAGGCTTCTTCTTTAACCTGTGATGAGGAAGAACACCACCACCACCACCACCACCACCACCATCAAAAAATATATGCCACCCCCCCAAAAAAAGAATTTTTTAAAGAAGCCACCTATTTTTTTCCTATTTTAGTAATCTCTATGAATTATGTATTTCCTTGGGGGGGTTTCTTGTTTTTTTTTTTTTTTTTTCTGTTGTATCCATTGTAGACACAGACTCTAACTGCTTTGCCAGAGCAAAAGGAACACTAAAATATGCTTTGGGACTGTTTGAACTCAGGAATAGTCTTAATCTGATTAACACAGACAAACCCAAACATTATTTTTAGCACATAGTGCGATCAATTAAAATTTTCAGTAACTTACAATAATTTTAGGAGAAAATATTTCACAAATATTTTTCTTTTAATGTGAATGAAAATTTTTGCCCTTTAAATTGAATGAAAAATTGCGCCATTGCATTTTTTTATATATACATATGTGTATGTATGTATATATTTATGTATATACACACACAGCTTTAGTTTCTAAGGCATGAATGGTAAAACATAACAATTCAATGCTTATATTTCCAAATACTCTGAATTACACATTTGATAACATGTATTAATTTTTACAGGGCTAGAATATTCTGCCAGATTTTAATTATTATTTAGCTGTCAATATTTTAGTTCAAAAGTATAAAGTAACATTTTTTGCAACATAAATACTATGGAAACTGTTTCTTAATGTTAAAATATCCAAAAATACTTTAAATACATATTTCAAAACAATTGCACTTGAAATAAATTATTATATTGTAAGATAGATTTTTTTTTCTTTTTTTTTCCTCTGGGTGCCATCCCCACAGGTAGCATTTTTTTCACTTCTTCCACATTTTATTACATTTGTTATTTTATTATCCTTGAAAATTAAATACTGACTTTAGTTTATGCAAAATGCAGATGCATCTTAGAAAATGCTATCTTCCTCTGGATATCTTGAACTCATCACAGTCAGTATCAGTTTTAGAAGCATAAACTTTGAACAGAAAGGATGTGTCAGCTTCAGCAATACCATGCAGAACTTGATTAAATATTGTCCCTAAAATATGTTACCAAAGAGTAAACTTTATGCCTTAAGAAAAATCAAATCTGTTAATTACCCATAAGCAACACACTGCAAAGCCTTTACATTAGAGAACATAATTCAACTTTTTTTTAATCATATTTTAACTAGTTTCTGTTTTCATATGTGAAATCCTTCCCCAATCTCCTATAATTGTCAAATAAGATGAGATGATCCACAATAATGAATAATCATAATTAACTACCTAAGAAGCATGCCTCGCTTCACTTTCCTTACACTGTTATCGATGTCACTATCAGCGCTTTGCACATGGAGAATATTACTGCAGCTGTCATAGAATTAAATGAAATCTATCTGGAAACATCTGGCTCCTCAGAAGAAAATATGAATAATTTCACAATTCTGCCTGCTGTATTCTAATTATGATGTGATGGAGGACATCAGCATGCTGTGGACTTAGTGATTAACCCAGGGCAGCTGAGAAATAGGCCTAGTGAGATAAGCAAGGCACATAGATCAGCTCAATCTATTATCTTTTCTTCTCAGCGCTCTTAAATACAACAGTGACCTTGTGATGGAAACAGTAAGTTACACTTGAGCCCATTTAGAAGGTCACGTATTTCACAATATGTTACAGGAGCTAAATGCTTGTTTTTCAATTCAGTTATACAAAAAAAAAAAAAAAAAAGAGTATTATATATGTATGTATAATACAGTAAGTATGTATACACATACACTTTGCAAGCTTTTAGTTTTCCAATAAAGGTATAAGTCCTTAGCTTGTTCACTTTTTCTTTTTATTAATTAGCATTTGCAGCCATTCCTCCCTTGCTTGGTTCCTATTCTGATTAAACGTCTGACTGCAGCTGTTGAAGTAATATGGAAAATAATATGTTAGTATAGTGACTAGGACAAGAAAAAAAAGTAAAAACTTCCAGTATTATTTCCAGTCTTCATACATAAGTGTGGACACATCAACAAAATCCAGGTTTAAAGTATACTCACTTGTACTGCCTTGTGTTCTGGAGACTGTGGAGCTCATTTAATTCAAACTGCAGATGCATGCAGTTTCTTGCCTGAAACGTTCATTCAGGCAGTTATTGCTATAGAGCAATTGGACTAATGATCCTAGATTTGTTCTGGTAGCAATCTATGATACCTACATTAAATTAAGCAATTCAGTGCAGTCAGACACTCATCCACATTGTCCTGTTTGGTATCATTTGCGGACACTTTGTGCTATCCAAACAGTTATAACAGAATGGGGAATGTACATCCTAACACATTTTTCTATACTACTTACTTTAAAGACAAAGGAAGAACCATTGATCACAATAAAGACAAAGAGTAGATAAAGAGAATGAATCAAAGACATTAAAATGAATCGATTTAAAGGAAGGATTATTTTCACGAAGGAAGTGGGAAAAAAAACCCAAAAAAACCCAAACAAACAAAAAAACAAACAACAAAAAAAGACAAACCAAAATTGTGATCTGTGAATCACTGGTGAAGAAAAAAAAAACCCTCAAATGTTTCTACTTAGAGCAGGGCTCTTTCTGCTACTCCAAGACACAATGTAGTCTTTTACTCTAATTATTAGAGGGGAATAAATGTCATAGGATTTATCAATTTTCTAGTGCCAGCTGATGCAGCAAACAGTTTTGTTAATTTAAATACCGAATAACAACTTCAAGTCTTTGTAAATATTGTGATTGAATTTGCTTTTATTTATTTATTTATTTATTTATATTTACTTGATTTACGAGAGGTGTTTTTTGTCACCCATATGGAAAAGTAACCTTTATAGTAACCAGAATTTTCTCCTCAGTATTTAGTGGGAATAATGAACAGGCTCAGCATTAAAACTATACTTTTTTATTTGTTCCTGTATGTCATGAGGTATGTACCATTGTTATGCCTGTTGCATACATGCTAGATTCAAAAAAGGACTTTGCTACCTGCATGTGAGGAACTGCCATGACCATATATAATGAACTCCTGACAAGAATCCAAAATCCAGAGTAGCTGACAAAAGTCAGTTAAAAAATATATTTAAGTAAACCCTTGAGTACTGACATAGAGTTATCCAACAGCAGAATGCTAAGAGAAGGTTTATAAATTCTGTCTTCTTCAAGAATGTAGAGGATACTTAAGTCCAGGCTGCATTTCTAGACCAGTCTTTTTCCCTGCGTACTTCCTTAGCTATGAGTACTGAAAAAATTAAAAAAAAAAAAAAACAGACCTAAAATTATCACTATTAACCAAAAAGTATTTGATCAATGACAGCCATCTCTGAATTCATTGAATTTGATGAGAAAAATCATTTTAATTATGAGCTATAATTTCCAGTTAACCAAGCTATCTCAGATATCTGAGGAGACCATATATAGTTAAAGCCTTTCTTTTCACTCTGCTGCCTCTTGACTGTAATGAAGTTCTACAGTTCCAAAGGTCTGAGAAAGTGTGGATTTAAGAACTTGGATGAATTACTGTTAGCTGCTATGGCTGGCTATTAGCCTCCATAACACTGAAGTTGTTTGCATCTAATCCACTTAGGCTGAAGTGAGAACAAAAGTATCCTAAGAAATATTATAGGAGATAGGTGCTCAAGGCCAGGTTGGACAGAGCTTTGAGCTACATGGTCTAGGGTGAGGTGTCCCTGCCCACGGCAGGGGGGTTGGAACTAGATGATCTTAAGGTCCTTTCCAACCATAACTATTCTATGATTCTATGATTCTATTATATCTTTTGTTCTAGAAAGAGAATAAATCCTTCAGAATTTTTCCCTCCTGACACTATTTATAACATTGGGAAACAGAATTTTTTTAAGACAGACACGAAACTGTATTATAAAAATCTACAGCTTTTTTCCTGACAACAAGCTGATATTTGAAATCTGCCAATTAATCTGGTTTGGATTGTCAGTTTACGACACTTATACCAATTTACACCAATGATTTTTGCAATTTTTTCACCTGAAAAGCTTTACTTATGAATTGCTATTTTCTTACTCATTCTAAGTGGATACCAACATACGTCATTGTCTCTATTGTCAAATCAACATGTATTGAATAAAATGGGCCTAATAGCCTTCTGAAAGAATGAATGCAAATGCATGTGTGAAATTATTTTCTAGAAAATTACCTTCTGACCATTCCACTTACAATGTCAGTTTCTGGTGGGAGGATAACATTCCTTTGGTGGGTTGACTCAGAAAGTAATTTCACAATTAAATCAAAAAGTAATGAACAGGAAAAAAATATAATTCAACCATACCCAGAAATCACATCTGAAAAAATTCTGGTTTGTTAATTCAGTAATCATGAGAATACCCTCCAATAAATCTTACACTTTCAATTAAAATTTGTGAAGAGGGGTTGAATTTTTCAAAGCTTCCATTTTCTGCTCTATTAATTTAAATAATGTAATAGAGGGTCAGTCAGGTAGTCATAGTCTGGGGTTTCAGCTGAAGTGAAAAACACAGCAAGTAAAAAAGTTTCTTTGCCACAAAGAGTCTTTCTGGTAAAAGAACAACAAATTTTGTTTTTCTCAGTTCTTCCTAGCTATGTAACAGCAACAACAACAAAAAAAAAAAAGTCCCACAAAAATTAATATGAGATTTTAGTTGGGAAAGGCACAGCTTGAGTTTGTGGAAAAGCACTTATATTTATACCTGATCAGCAATATGGTTTTCTGTTTTGTGATCACAAGTTTTTTCTCTGTCTCATTTTTTACTGAAAAGCCCTGCTGTTTACTTCCCACATATAACAAGTGTTATGTCCCCCTAGGCTATAATATTAAACATCCTGACACACACTTGTTTCAGTTCCCTTGATGGTGCTTTAGACTGAAATGAGTTTATTGGGTTTTCTCCAAGCTTTGGTAACAAAATGTCATTGAGCTTTTTCACGTGGTATAATTAACATCTAAATTTTTTAAAGGGCAAGTGAGAAGCCAAGAGTGCATGTTCTTTTTATCAAAAATAAAGAACTAGTGTTTAAGATTTAATGAAACATTATCACTAGTATCAACACATCCCTTATTAAATGAACTTTGCTATTTATTCTGGTAAAAAGATTACTATTTCAATAGAGTAGTGATCATTTCAGGAATGGCACAAGTCCTTCAAAAAACTGAAAGAGTGTGTTTTGTTTTATATATATTTTCTGTAGTGTATATCACCTTATTCAATACAGTACGTGTGAGCTGACTCCACCAAGATCAAAAGCTCGGGAAAAAAGAAGCTTCTAGTTGAAAGATAAAGAAATATATTTAATGGAAAGTTGCAATCTTATTAACTTAGGAAAAGAATGATGCATCCTTCCCCTTCTCCCCCCCCACATCTGCCTGTCGTTACATATAACATCGTTAAGAGTCAAAAGGTGAACAAGATGTTTCCTATGAAGAGCAATGAAAGGCTGATGTTATTTAGCCAGCCTAGGGGTTTTTTTCTGTCCCTAGTCTTCAGTGGTCCTGAGTGCCAAAAGAAATTACCTAGAGTCAGATAGTGTGTCCATATTTGCATAATATTGCAGTTATCAGACAGTACTCACTGATGTCAGGTAGAACTATTCTGCAACTAAAGTTGGTTCTTTGGCTTAGAGCTGGGCATGATTTGTATGTTACTTATGTTCTAACTGCAGTCTCCTTCCATTCCCAATATCTATTTCTACAGGCTCCCATAAATTTAGTAACAGAGTATATTTGCAGCAGCATTATATTCCTTAGGAATAAGTTACAGAAAATATATTTGTTATCAATAAACATGCAACTCCTCGTAGTTTGCAGAGATCTGAATGTTGGGATCTTGCTGGGTTAAGTTTGATATTAACAGTGGCAGATATTTTCTCAGTTTAAAGAGTTGCCCACTTTTGTACTATCATACCTTTATTTAATACCATATTTGCCAATAAAGGTCATATTGTCACTTTCAAATAAATGAATATGGAGTTGCAAAAATTTCCACTGCTTCTGCAGCAGCCATAACAGGTGGTTCCTCCTTATTTGAAGTTTATGTACTGTATGTTATTTCTCTTTAGAAAGGTAATGACTGCAGGAGAAAGTAAGGTTTCTTTTTCACTAGTTTGGCCTGCTGCAGCGGGAGTAGTAGAATTATCTGGTAGAAGAAGGCAGTGGTTCAGGAAAAGAATATGCTTAGTGAGAGAAAATGTTGGAGGGTTGAGTGCTTGAAACTGAAAAAAAAGGAAAGAGAAAGGAATCTGAGCATGTGCATTCCAGATGGATTTCTGAGAAGAGTAGAAACAGACCTCCAGTGTAACTCAAAGAGACAAGTTTGTTTATAAGCTCTTTTATGTCTGTTCTGTTCTTATGCTGAATTTGCATTGTCTTTTAAATTAAAAATAGCTGTAGACTTGATTGGTTGGTTGATTGGTTGTTTGGGGTTTTTGTGTGTATATGAGGTAAACTCTATGAGGAAAAGGTACACAAAGGTCTACTTAACAATCCAGCCAACTCAGTTAAATGAAACAATTATCATTTACTTCCTTACAATTGATTTGTTCACATAATAATTACAGACTTCAGAAATTTTTAAGGCCTCTGTAACCTTTCAAAAAACATGTTCACCAAATAAGCAAGAAAAAATAAACTTGCAAAGAAAAGATATATTTTTATACCATTTTCAGCAGTAGGCAGTCAGGTGTTGGTAAAACTCAGCCATTAATGTATAGCTGCAATACCCTTTAGAACAGGTAAGTTAGAGTAGTTCTGACTCATCTGCCACTGGTCAGTAAAACACTTCTGTGTATCTGATCTACTTCAGTACAGGGATGTACTGCAGTATTTACAAACCTAGACCTTTTATTTGGTGACTTACTTTTTAGAGGGTCCTCTAACCTATACCTGCAAGTAACCAGTGTTATTAGGCTGCTATGTGCATAGATGTGCGCTTGGGCATTATATTCTAGCTTACCATCCCAGAGCACTCTTGTAGTTAGAAATCACTTACAATTCTGTATTTTTATTCCGTTATCAGAGCCCTGCTAATGCTCACTGAAAACATTGCACCTCCATCTCAGTGCCTATACCTTGGCCTGCTGAAATAGAAAGATAAACAATAAAGATTGTCACTGGGTATTAGGGCATAATAACAACTTTCAAAGAGGAGTGTTAACTCCAGTGTTGGTCTCATTATTTTAGGGTTTTATCAACTTTGTTTGTTTTCCAGATAAATCAATATAATTTATTAAAAAGAAAAAAATAAAGGGATTCCCCCAGTATTATTTCCAAGTCGTCTGCACTGTATACTGCTCTTGGTCTACATCTTTAACACAGTTTTGTGAGATTTTAATGCAACTGCTGTCTTCAAGGATATGAATATTCATATACATCTCTGGAATCTCAAGGAGATAAAAGCACTTCAGTAAAAATAAAATTTCAACCTTACTGGAACCTTATATATCTAAATGTTGGAAATATCACTAAGTAAATTAACCTGGCACTGCTGGATTAGTTGGGGAATTCTTTTATCCTATAAAACAACTGAGATAACTCTGTGATGTATCATATAATTTTTTAACTGCTTCTCATTTGTGTACCTGTTCTATTACTAAGAAAGACTGAAAAAGCAGTACTGAAAAAGGACAATCTGGGATAGTGTTTGATCAAGTAGTTATGCAGTTCCTACAGTTGCCACAGATAAAATGGTTAATTTGTATTTCACTATTAAGAACAGTCGGAACTAACAGTTGAAATATCTAACTGTCTCACTTATTACTGATACCAAGCTAAGTGGAAAGATGTATGACCAGATAGCAAAAACTTGCAGTGTCAAGGGCTTGAGCTTGCCAACACATAATGAACACGGTTTTAGGAAGAATTGTGCTACATGAAGTATCTGTAGTTGGTGCTTTAAACAAAAACATAAGACTAATTGGGCATGGCAGGCCACAGCAAGCTCATAGAACCATGTAAAATGCAGATAGCAGTAACACAATGAATCAGATATTAAGATAATTTAAAAAGTATGTTAAGGTCCTTGAATGCATCCAGAGAAGGACAGTAAAGCTGATGAAAGGTCTGAAAGGTATGTCCTATGAGGAGCACTGGGTTATTTGGGCTTTTCTAGTTTGGAGGAAAGGATGCTGAGGGGGTGACCTTTTAGCTTTCTACAGCTTCCTGAGAAGGGGAAGTGGAGAGGGAGATGCTGATCTCTTTTCCCTGGTGTCCAGTGGTAGAATTTGTGGGAATGGTTCAGAGCTGCACCAGGAGAGGTTTAGACTGAACATTAGGAAGCATTTCTTTACCGAGAGGATTGTCAAACACTGAAACAGGTTTCCTAGAGAGGTATTTGTTGCCCCACGCCTGTCAGTGTTTAGGAGGCATTTGGAGAATGACATTAATAACATACATTAACTTGTTCAGTCCTGAATTGATCAGGCAGTTGGGCTAGATTATCATTGTAGGTCCTTTCTAACTGAAATATTCTATTCTCTAGACCAGCTTGTGCCACAGTTCTGGATTTCATTGCTGGTTTTTGGGGTGTGTGTGTGGTTCTTCTAAGATGATGATTCTTGAAAAACTGAACCTTAAAAGAGCAAGAAGGCGGTGCAGGATACAGATTTTAGAACCTGGTAAATAAATGTTAAGGAAGAAAAAGAATTATTTTTAAATTATCATAATTATCAATTTTTTTAACAACTAGCAAGAAATGGAGCCATAAAAGTGTATAAAAAATTACATGACAGACTTGTCTACTGTGAATTGGAGCACATTAAATTATTATAAAATTCAGGAGTAATGGAACAAAAATAATACACAAATAAGGTGTCAACTGCTATATTTTGAAAATTGCAAATTTGGAAGAATGTTATGTTTATTACGAAGGATCATGTTGAAATAATACAGGTACAAGCAGTTAAATGCAAAAGAAAACTTCATTGCAATAAAATTGCATCTTGGAAATATTTTGTAATAGAAAAAAGCAAAATTTTAATGAAGTTTTTCTATTTGAGCATCATTTCTTTTTTCTTTCATGATTCCCAGATAATCTGTTTGTGGAAGTAATTTGTTTTGCTTTCTAAAGGTGTGAGGATATTAGATTTCTTAACTAAACTAGATTTAAATCAAAGGATGTTTTTTTAGTAAAATGTCTTCATAGTTTCATTAAGTCCAATTTGTGTTAGGTGCATTTTCATTCTGAGGGAGTGTTGCTCCAATAAATTGAGACAGATAGAAACAATAAACCTAACATGCATTCATAGAAAAAACTAAAAAATGTTGTTTTCAGGCAGGAATGTTTTGTACTGTAAAAAGTTTAATTCTGTTCCCTTATCTGAAACATATGTCAATAATTATATGATCTTCACTATGTCAGAATAGCTTCAGGACACTTTAAAACTAAATTTCTGATTAATCTAACTGACTTTAATTCTCCTAAATAGGCAGTTTTCATATAAATTCACAGTTTCCAATGCAATACATTGAAAAGCTTGAGCTGAAATTGGATCTATTTTCAAACAGTAACTGGAAAAAAAATGAAGTATATTATACGCAATATTTAAATTTACAGGGAAGATAAATAATCAGTTTTGTATAATTGTACTTTTTTAATCTGTTTTTCAGGCTGCTAACATTTCTACACCTTTCAGCAAAAGATTTTACAACCAAAACTGAAAGTTGGCATTTAATTTACATGTCTTAGCATCAAGCTGTCGTTCTATTTGCTACTAAACAAGGCAAAATCAATTCTTTAGCATATTGGTTTCGGTAAAATGTTGCTCATACCAAAACAAAAGCTAGATCCACTCCTAAAATAAATAGATTAGTATTATTATTAAGTCACTTACATTTCCACATCGTTTTAGCCATAATCAAGTTTGGTTTGCCATCTGAAACAAATCTTAAGCACAAAGAATTTTATAAAATATTTATTAAAAAGGGACTGAAGAATAGATTGTTTCTGAATTTTTGTTAGGATATGTTTGTACATAACAAGTTTTAGAGAACTGGAGAATATTTCAATATGCTTGTTTATCAGAAAAATCACCAATATAAGGGCTTAAGCTTAGGATGTTTTCTGGAATATTAAAAAAAATAATAATATCTGTTTCCTTATGGAAAAATATTATGCTTTATTTCCATGGCAGCAATTTAGCATTGTTAAATGAAACATTCTAAACAAATCATGTCAAGTGAACTCCTTAAGAATATTGCTGCTAATTTACAGCCAAGCTCAAATTAACCATTCAGCATCTTTTTCATTCCAATCAAATTTTTTCCAGGTACTACATGGCTTAACATTTTGTGACATAAAGCTTCTACCATCCAGCCTGCTTGAATCTTTTCAGTCACACAAATGACTGGCATTGTCATTTGTTAATATTGTTAAATAAAATTTTAAGTCTGTTAATGATGATTGTGGTTCTCCAAAGATACTTGCCTTACAAGTTGTTCAGCATAAAGACAAAACTAACCAATGCAAATAACTTCTCCTGTCAAGCTGTTAATGATGCTATATTATGTATATGTATCTTAGTTGCCAAACTCCAAATTTACAACTAATTTCTTTCAGGCCATCTTTGAATATTGCATATTCAGTATTTACTAATGTGTAGTGGCTTGTATTACCATTAAAAGTTAAATCCTATTTTCAGTTTGTATGTGACTAATTTGTGGCTTGTGAAACTCATAGGTTTCTTTAGTAAAGCCTTTGACACCATTTCACACAGCATTCTCCTGCAGAAACTGGCTGCTTATGGCTTAGATAGGCATACTCTTTGCAGGGTAAAAACCTGGGTAGATGGCTAGGCCCAAAGGGTGATGGTGAATGGAGTTAAATTCAGTGGGTGGCTGGTCACAAATGATGTTCCACAGGGCTCAGTTCTCTTTAATAACTTTTTCAGTGGTCTGCATGAAAGAGTCCAGGGCAGCCTCAGTAAATTTGCAGATGACACCAAGTTAGTCAGGAGTGTTGATCCTTTCAAGGCTCTGCAGAGGGATTTGGACAAGCTGATCAATGAGCCGAGGTCAATTGTATGGGATTCAGTCAGTGACAGGTCTTACACTTGAGTCACCAGCACCTCCATGCAATACTACAGGCTTTAGGAAAGAGCAGCTGGAAAACTGCCTGGTGGACAAGGACCTGAGGTTGTTGGCTGACAGCTGGCTGAACATGAGCCAGCAGTGTGCCTAACTGGCCAAGAAGGCTGACAGCACCCTGGCCTGTATCAGCAATAGTGTGGCAGCAGGGCCAGGGCACTGATCATCCCCATGTACTCATCAGTGGTGAGGCTGCACACTTCCTGTGTTCAGTTCTGGTCCCCTCAGTACAAGAAACAGATTGAGGTGCTGCAGCGTGTCTGAAGCTTAAGCCATGACACTGGTGAAAGGTCTAGAGCACAAGCCTTACAAGAAGCTGGGTGCAGTTTAGTCTGGAGAAAAGTAGGCTGAGGGGAGACTATTCCTGTTCCACAACTATCTGAAAGAAGGCTCTAGTGAGGTGGGTGTCAGTCTCTTTTTCACAAATAAAAAGTTGTAGGATGAGAGAAAAACACACATGTATACATGTTTATATGTCCATTGCAATTGCACTACTTAGTTGTGTCTGTTCAGATCACCTTTTATTTCCCACATAGCATATTACAGTGTTTTAGTGCTAATTTCTTCTTCCACAACAGCTTTTACTAATTCTAAATAGCAGTCTTTCACTGGAGTTGTAGATCTGAGCCATAATAGTGCATGTGCTAATTCTTAATTTTGCCAATTTATTTTTTTTAAAGCTAATTGGAACAGAATTGCAACACAACATTAATATTTTGGTCAATATCAAAGAAAAACACTGCTGTGTATCCTTAAAATCTGTATCACACATGAGTTCCAATTAATTAATTAATGCTTATCTTTTACAATTTATATAATTCATTAATTTATTTAGTATTATTGCCATAGTAGTTCCATTTTTTCATTAGAAATCTTATTTCAAAATCCCTTTAGTTCTAGTGGCTTTAGCTTATAATAATACTCAAATGTTTAAGTATCAATTGATGATTTTTGGAACTTGTGTGACCCCAAAATGCCTCATCTGTGAGGGAATAAAAACACATTGTCAATGTCACATATATTTCAATTTTTCATCTTTCTCCTGTATATTTCAATGATGATGAAAAGCATAAAGTTATTGATTTAAAAAAATGTACATTATGTTCCTAGGTGATATTTCAGGTAATAAGCATTTCAACCATTTCCAACAATTTATGGACAAAAGCCCAATACTTCTTTTGCTGTGATCAGTGAAAAAGTAATCATTCATTTCTATGAAAGCATGATTAATCTAATATTTATAGTATCAGAAGAGAAAATGTTTCTGTATCAGGACATACCATCCAATATTTATAAGTCAGAAATATTTTTACAAAATATTTTAGAATTTCTCCTGTATTATTTCACAATATTATATGCTACATATAAGATACGTGTGTATGTATATATATATTGTATGTAACAGTATATGGGCCTATCACAATTTTCAAATGCTGTTCAAAAATGAGAAAAGTTTTGCATTTCATTTAAAAAAGTAAAATCAGACATCTGTCAAAAACTGAAACTCATGCATTCATAGAAATTAACTGCATGAAATTGACTGTTTCATAAATAACACTGAAAGTGTGAATACAGCCATAATCTGATTTTCATTACCACACAATTTTCTACTAGTTTTACACACAAGCATTTTTCTTGTTGAATGCCTTGCCATGTGTGTCATGTGTAACACATTTCTTCATGTGTTATATATTTCAAGAGGTATCAAGACATTATAGGTCCCAGTGATTGACATATTACATGAATGTTTTTTTTTCTTATTAAAAAAGGCATTTCAATTACAAATAAGAGATAATAAAACCAATATGATTGATTTATTTTTATTTTTTTTTAGTTCTTACATTGTTTTATATTTTCTGAAGGGGTATGCTAATATGTACTTGGAAAAACAGAATTAAACAAATAAAACACACAATTTAAGCTTTTAAGGTGGTGGAAGGTAACATCACAATTACCCTGTAATTCTTGGCATTAAACTCACTTCAGAAAACCATGGGGATGATTACAGATACAATAACTCCAGGAAGTGCCTTATTAAGTGGCAAGCTTAATTGGCTCAGAGCAAGGAACAACCTGGAGGGATATGACGATGAAAACATATGAGGGGTACTTCATGAAAACAGTGTGTCACAGCTCTCAGTCAGAGGTAGAAGGAAATGTTTGCTTCTTCATGTTTTTGTCTCAGTAAAATACTTTGGTCTGAGGCCCCTGTTTCCTATGGCTTCTTTATATTTCCTTTTTCTGATGATAGTGTGTCCTGGGTTCTGCTCTAACAGTTATTTTTCTCCTCCTTAGTGCCTGGTGCAGTGCTGTGTTTTCGGCTTTAGTCTGAGAACAGGGCTGATAACACACTGATGTTTAGGTTGTTGCAAAGTGATGCTTACCCTGACCAAGCACTTTTCAGTCTTCATGCAAGAAGTGGGGAGGAAGCAGAGACGACACCTGACCCAAACTAGCCAAAGGTGTGTTCTGTACCGCAGCATGTCATGTTCAGTTTATAAACTGGGTGGAATTACCCGGAATGGCTGGATCGCTGCTCGCATCCAGCTGGGTATCGGTCAGGGGGTGTGAGCAATTGTATTCTTTTCCCTTGTTATTTCCCTTATCGCTATTATTATTGGTGGTAGCAGCAGTGGTTTTGTGTTATACCTTAGTTATTGGACTGTTCTTATCTCAACCCTTGGAAGCTACATTGATTCTGTTCTCCTCCCCATCCCTCCAGGAGCAGAGGGGAAGAAGGAGGGAGGGAGCGAGGAAGCGGCTGCATGGGTCTGAGTTATC
The DNA here is from genome assembly GCA_026283785.1 of Coracopsis vasa. Taxonomy (NCBI): domain Eukaryota; kingdom Metazoa; phylum Chordata; class Aves; order Psittaciformes; family Psittacidae; genus Coracopsis; species Coracopsis vasa. The sequence goes on from JANHGB010006754.1 coordinate 29,007, forward strand.
TGCTGGGCTTAAACCGCAACATAATGCAAATGCATGGGGAGGGGTGAGGAGTAAGGTGGGAAAGGGGTTTTGATGATATTTCTATCTTATAGATCATAATTTTGTATCATAGAATATCTCAAGTTGGAAGCCACCCACAAGGATTATTAACCCCAATTTCCTGCCCCTACCACTAAACCAGACACCTTTAGAATGTCGTTCAGACGCATCTACAGCTACAATAAAGACACGTTAGTGTTCTCTTCTGTTATCTCCATAAATAAAGCTCTTTAGGTGCTTCATTGCAGATATGATGTTCATGATTTTAATAGTTTTTTTGATTACCTCTCTGAACTTTTCTGTTTTCAAGTGTCCAGAAGTACTTTAGAGGAAATATTCTAATTCCTCAACTATGATTTACATTTTGACTTTCATACATTTCTCGTGTTGCTGTATATTTGGCTCTGTGCATACAGAAAGAGTGAGGACGGTAAGTCCAAGTCAACGAATGAGATTGAGAAAAGTTTTTTACACTTCCTAACAACTTCCAGTAGCCTTAACTCACAATAAAAAGAAGGTCAGGGTGTGGAACATTTTAGAAAATCTAGCTCCTTTCCTCTTAAATATTACATGCTTATAGGGCATCAGTAGCCTTACAGCTACATCAAATGTAAAAGCTACTGTAAGAACTGTTTTTTCATGTACTCTTACAAATCTTTCAGGATTTGAAGAGATTTCCCTGACGTATGCTGCTTTAGGTCTCTGGATAAAATATCAAATAAATAGGAAGATACAGTTTATGAAAGATTGAGGAGGGATATAAAATTTAATTTACTGCAAATAATTCCTGATGCCTCTTTGCAGCACTGTGAAATCCCTTTTTTTCAGTTTCAGGTTTTGGTTATAAACACACATACAATGAATACAGAACATGATTATTTTACACAGACAGCAAGTTTCTAACTGATTGCACATGTGCTCACATGTTAACACATTGCACACATAGTGGTATACGTATATTAAGAGACATAGCAAACATCCCCCTAGAATGTGTTGAAGTAACAAGAAGGGTGGGATGAAACTGAAATTAACGTCATACTGAGTTCTTTGAAAGCCTGTAATTGTGAATCAGTGGCAGAGTTTCTTAGTTGTGAAAATTTTCAACTATTTTTTACATTATATGTATTTGCAAGGCTTTTTATTTTGTAAAATTGCTTTTTGGCTACCTAAGATACTATAATCTTTGCATATTTTTCAAAGAAAGGACTTTATGAATAAACTAAAAGAAGTCTAAAGTTTGTATTTGATCTTCTAGACAGTGTTCAAATACTGAAAATCACAAAATTATTACAAAAGTTCAGAAATAACGTTCTGCTTTTGAAAGATACTGACCATATTTTTACACCTTGTGCCACTTTTTGCAAGTTAACACTTACAGATCATTTGTCCTGTTACTTGAGTTTCACTTGTTCTATTTTCAAAAGAAATTTCCTTTTCATTGTCCACTGAAATTATATAACATCAGGCATTAATAATGAAAAGCATATGAACAACATTTAAAAAAAAAACAAAACAACTTGAAGACATATCAGAATACTGGAAATCTGAGATTTTTGATGAACTACTAAAAAAAATGACTGCTAACTCCACTGCCTTCTGCGGTCTTAGTGTGTAATTCTATTTATGCCTTATAGGAGTGTTATGAGTGGGAAGGGATCACATAGGGGAACATATGTACAATAAAAATGGAGTAGAAATATGTCAATGTGTAATAAAATTAGAAAAAAATCAGTAGCAATGTAAAAAAGGGGGTTAAAATTCCTTGGGCAGGTATATGAAAATACAAATTTCAAAAGTACTGCAGCATCAAACTATGTACTATACATATATCAATATAATTACATATATGAACAATATGTATAGCACCAATATGAACTGTAGTACCAAAAAAAAGAAAATCAGCACTTAAATTAAGATCTCCTTAATCTTAATTTCCCCTTTCCTTAATCTTCTGGAAGCTGAGGGAAGTGAAGATTGATTTTCATTCTTAGAACATAGGTCCTCTTGGGAAATTTCTTAGTAATACAAAATATTGCCATACTCCAAGCAGAAATTTTCAATAAAGTATTTAAAATGCTTATTCAAGCAATACCAGTTTCACTAAAGCTACCAGCTGAACCAGCACTTGAAGAAGTATCTAAACCACTGTTAGTACTGATGAAGAAATATTACCATGGATACACTGTAGACCCTTAATAACACATGGTTGCCACAAATTTAGATTTGTCAAACAGAGAGGAGTTTCACATAAAAAATCTACCTGGAGCATAATAAAGATTTTTAGTTCTTACACAAGAAAGTTTACACTGGAAAACAATGAATAGTTTCATTTACATTCACAAGTATATGTACTTTTTCCATTTATAGCAGACACATTTTGCCTCAGTATTGCTTGTGTTATTTGCAGGGAACAAGTGTATAAGAATGACAATTCAAATCTTCAAGCGAAAATAAAACCAACTCTATAAACAAATAAAAAATTCTGTTTCAAGAGATGAACAAAGGTGAAACAATTTACAGTTAAATTCGTACCATCCTTCAAAACTCTATTCTTGAGATAATGAAAGGAGACATTGCTTTACTTAACTGTTGTAAATTAATATAATAGAAGACAAAGCTTTTTATTTAGATTTCCAGAAGTACTGTGAAGATGTTATTGTATATGTCTTTCAGCAAGGCTGTATCTTGTGATACTGCATCTTGATATTAATCAACTGCAAAATCTGTCAAAGACCATACCTCTAACATGACATTTGCTGAGCTAATGTGCAAGACTGTCAGACGGGGAAATGAAAAAAGTTGGACGAAATCCACCTGTTTGCTTCACAGAAGCTTGTAAGGTAATATTTGAGTGAACCTGGGGAAGAATATCCTGACTGTTGTTTTTACTTTATGTTCTGAGAGTTTTGGAAGGCTTCAAAAAGGGTCAGAAAATACATTTAGGACCTTGGGGACTGTCCTGATTTCTATGGTTGACAGTTTTTTTAAGATAACATGAATAGAAGCACAAAAAGCACAGTGAAAAATGCTTTTCAAATAGATTGAAGCAGAAGCTTACACAGTATTCTAGATAGATTTCTATATACTAATGTATCTGGGATTTCATGAATCAGTAAACTTTAAATTTTAAAATTAGCTGTTTTGGTTTATTATTTTATCATGCATGGATACAGTGATTGTGAAGAAAAGCAATGCCAAAATTACTAACACAGTTTTAGATTCAGTTGCTATTTCTACTGTTAAAGGGGGTAACTCAACTGATACATGAGAGAAAATGGAGAAGAGTTATAAGATTGTATCTTCAGGTGGATGAATATACCATGTCACACTTATCTGTAGAACCTATATAACTCCAGCTGATGTCTACAAAATCCTCTTCCTTTTTGATCTTCTTCAGTCCTTCATAAAAAAAAAATATCTAATTAAAAATGCTTACTGCAGTTGTTAAATCTCAGACTCTTTTTTTAAAGAAAAAGACATGGTCAGATTTGAATGTGAATATAAATATAGTATGCAGCTTTACAATTATTAGACATTCCATATAAAGTGTGAAAAATATTAAAAAGCAGCATTTATATTTAATGATTGCTTATTTAGGCAGATGTTTTGAATCATGGTCTAGAGGATCATATCATACTCTGGTATCTAAGTTGGGTGCCTGCTGTTCAGTTACGACTTTTTTCAAAGTCTCAGGTATGTGCCAACAGTATGAATGCACTTGATATGAGTGAAAAATTAGGATGCTGATCTTCTAAATTTTTACAGAGCATTTCCTTCACCTTAGGCTTCCCTCTAATCAGCTGCACTGGAGGCAGTCTCTCTCAGAACAGTGGTATATAATCTAGCAGAGTTATTGTGATAAAACCTAGCATACAACTGCAGCACTGAGGTCTTCATAAGGTGGAAGCTTGGGGTACTACCATCACTTGCCATTTGCACAAGAAAAAGAAAAACTTGTGTATCTGGGTCAGACTAAGTTCCATCTTTCCCTTTTGATATATCATAATGTCTACCTTAAATAAATACAAGTATGCGTGCATAGGTACATACACCGGAGTCGATGTTTTCCGCTTCCTGGCCATCACAGTAACCTCTCTGCAAGCCCTGCCTCTGAGGCTCAATGGCCTGAGTGCCAACAGTCTAAGGACCAGTTTGGACATAGCTCAGCAGCACAACATTTGCTCCAACTTCCGAGAGAAAGCTATAGGAAAGAGTGCAGAAGTATTAATAAATAAATAAATAAATAAATAAATAGGAGTAGGGACATTGAGAGAGGGACTGTCATTAGCTTAAGGATTCAAAACAGAGAAGCACCTATGCGGAAAATTATACAATCCTAAAAGTAAACCAAAACAGAACAGGGGTGATAGGTGAAGTCTAACTGGATGTTTCCTGCATTTCTAGGCCCAAGTCATTAGTATCACTACCAATACCTCCATAGGAGAGGATGGCAACTCAACAGTAATGAGGAATAGTTTCAGAGAGCTGTGGGGACTTCCCTTCTGCCTGATGCTTGCCTGCCTAAGAAATGGTCTTTGGGTACCTTATCAAGAGAGGTAAGTACATGAATTCTCAGCCTGTAATAGTCTATTACATCCTAGTTATCTTTTGTGCATGGTAGACAGCTAATAATTGATTTATACTCTTAAGCTCTGTTACATTCTTCTAGCAGGGTCTCTTTGCACCTGGCTAATTATGCCCTGAGAGACTGAACCAGAAGAGGGGACCACTCCCTGTAGAGGTGGTCATCGAGGAGCTTGGAGGGGATCTTGCAGAGGAGGTCCTGCAGTGCCAAGGGCTCCGCGTGAGGCTTTGACCACTGTCCCCAAGCACAACTGAAGCATCCCTGGTCCTTTGGCCCATGAGCAGGCAACTGGGTTTCCAGTTGTGCTCCAGCAGGTGCCCATCAGCACCAAGAGAGCTGGGAGCTGCTGGGCTCCAGGTCAGCAGAGCTCACCTTCAGGATGGCAGCCAGCAGCAGCATCGGCTGGCTTTCCAGGGGGACCACCGCTCCTCCGTTGAGGGCCTCCCTGATCTTCTTGGAGGCATGCTTGCTGGCTGCCTGCCAGAGGATCTCCTCCGTGGATGGTCCGTGCTCCTTCAGCAGAGCCAGCAGGTCCCACAGGGACAGAGGAGACAGCTCCTGAGGTAGATGCTGGAGACAGCCCCTCTCTGGAGGAGCTGGCAGAATGCGATGTGATGGGACGGGATGGGATGGGGACCCCTTGGCCAGGCTGGCTTACCTGGATGGGCTGGGGCAGCGTGTCATCCTGGCTGCACAGATCTGCCAGGGGCTGGACAAAGAGAGCTCCCCCTTGCCGGCAGGGGCTGATGGCTCTGGCATTTCTGCTGCAGCTGAGGTCCCTGGCCACGCAAACGGCCAGGGCAGCCTCCTCCTGCTCCTGCGGGCCCCTCCTGCTGCCAAGGGAAACAGAGCAAAGAGCCATGGAGGAGAAGGACCAGAACACCTAAATTTTGTTTGATTTCTAGACTTTCTGAGTTTCTGCCTGCATTTTCAGAGTAAAATCCACCAGAACAGATATATCAGAATAAAGAAGACTTGCTTTCCAAACTGAATGCTCCACTCTTCAAATAGGACAAAAAAGTCATTAAGTGCCTGTTGTCATTTTTCAGTGTTCACCATGTTTACAAAATAACCCACATTTTATTGTTGGTGTTTTTCAATAAAGCTTTCAGACTTGTGAGATTTTATAGCTTTGAACAATATATGTGCACAGTCTCAGAACTGACTGTTATTAGTATGGTTTGTGAGAGGAGATGGGGACAGATATAATTATCCATTTATGTTTTAGGTAGAAACAGAGGAAAACTTGACCTGTCTGTCTAGAACCAAAATCTGTCACTGTACAACCATTTCTCTTAAACTGGGAGATGATACAAGATATATTCTTTCAGATTCAGCCTTTTTATAACTCTGTTTTAACCATCCCTCTTTAATGTCAGAAGAAAGAAAAAACACACAAAAAAAAAAGTCCAACCAACCAAACAAAAGACCCACACTAAACAAGCAAACAGAGAAGACATTGGAGTAGGGAACGCTACTGAGTATGCTTTCCGAGGCAATAATCTAAGTAAACACCTTTTCATTTCTTCACATTTCTTTTAGGGTTGTTCTTTTGTCTCTAGAAATGTTTGTAGCTTCTAATCCCCCAAAATTTCAAAGTCTAGCATAGAAGCCCTATATAATGCAAAGGAAAGTTTCTGCTGCAAGAAAAGAATCATCTAAGCTTTACTTACCTGATCATAATTTCATATCCTTCAAGTGCTATATATTGAGGTGACGTACAAAGGATTCCTATTTCTAGACCTCATACAGAATTCAGGTTTATGAAAGTATGGATCTTTTTCCTTTCTTATATAAGAAGGAAGGCTGTGTGAAGGTGAAATTACTTTCTTCCCAGTATTTTTGATTTGTTTTCAAATATAATGCATTTCTTGTGCAAAAATGTCATATAGAGTACAGTGAAAAAGTAACATGAAATTATGCAATTACAGCTTCAAATAGCTGAATGCAGAGTATTTTTCAAAAGTGTCATCAAAAAGCATTTAAAATAAAATGCACTTTCTGGAGGGAAAATATGTTTTTGTTGTCAAATGCAATCCTTGTCCTTGAAATGTATTAAGTTTTATTGTTTCCAAGTATAAAGCTTCAGATATTATGCAGAACTAATGCTCAGTTTCTTAGTAAAATAAATCAAGATTTCTGAAAAGCCTAGGTTTATATTTGTCATCATCAGAAAGCCAGCATAAGAGTAGGAAATGCAAAGTGTTTTTTTTAACATCTTACCCTGCCTGAAAACTGATGAAAATATTCCAGCATCATCAAAATTGTATGATAGCTAATAAAAGAATCATTAAAATTTGTGTTTCTCTTAAAATTGGAAATAAGCAGAAAAAAGCACTCCTGCTTTAAACTTCTGCCAAATCCCAATGATATTTTAATTACAAGAAAATTATTCTGATTTTTAAGTTCATTTTCTTTCTAATTTTAATTACTAAATGAAAAATTGGTTTAAGTTCATATAGTGGCTCTTAAGATAATAAAATTAGATCAGTTCCTAATCTCTAAAGTTGCAGGGTATCAGGGAATTCATAGAAGAACTGATATATATCTTTCTAGTGAAAGTATTTCTTTCCCTTTTGTATTTAATTCTCCTCCTTTAATGATGCTGAGGTTTTTTGGTTTTGTTGTGGTTTGGGATTGGGATTTTTTGCTTGTTTTATTTAAGCCTAAATACTCAGGATCAAGTTTGTAGTTTTCTTCATGTTCCATGACAGTTTTGATTAATTTGATTAATAATTAATTAAAGTCAGGCACCTGGGGAGCAATAATCAGTACAAGCTGAGGGTCGAATGACTGGGAAGGAACTCTGGAGTGAAAGACATGGAAGTCCTAAAGGACAGCAAGCTGATCATATACCATCATGTGCCCTTGTAATACACAAGTCCTTCAGCCTCCTGAGCTGTGTTAGGAGGATTATTTCAAAGGTGGTCTTTCTCCTCTGTTCATCACTGATGAGGCCTCACCTGGAGGACCAGTTCTGGGTTCCTTGGTGCAGGGGAGACACAAACATACTGGAAAAAGTCCAGAGTAGATCCTCAGAGGTAATTCAGACACTGAAGTGTCAAGCATACAGAAAAAGGCTCAGAGAGCCTTTTTTCTAGCTGGACAGGCAGCTCCAGGAGTTCATCCCAGAGGAGGGAAGGATCAGGAGCATCTTTTCAATGTGTATGAATAGCTGGTGGGAGGGTACTTTTTTTCCTATTGCATTTTTCTGAAGTCTGTGATACTGCATAGATTCTCCTTCTACTTTCATAATCCCTATTATACAGTATTGTGTGTATTGTGTTTTCTCAATAAATATTGTAAATGATGGTAGTGTTTCCTACTGCATTACAGGAAGACCTAAATGTGTGCTGACATATAACATGTGTTTGACTATAAATGTCTGTCTTCCTTATATGAATGTGAAAGTCTTGACATACAAGTATCCTTTTAATGTGTCATTGGATTATTTGTCTAGAATTCCAAAGTATCCATGAGCTATTATTTTTATCAACCAATTCTTCTA
>JANHGB010006760.1:2953-15101 GCA_026283785.1 Coracopsis vasa
CTTCCTGGCTGCTGAGGTTACTTGCAGTATAGGTAGCAGTATTGCTGCTGTTGTAGCCAGATGTTGGCCCAGAGGAGAGGCTGAGGCTGGAGTCTGTACATAAAGTGCTTGTACTTGCAAGAGTCTTCAGACTTGCTTCTTCCTGTAATCAGTATCACAGTATTACCAATAAAAACCCACACAAAGCTCACCTTGCACAGCAGCTAGTCAAATCAATGATGGCAGCACTGAAATGGGAAAGAGCAATAATCTAAAGAAGTCCAGCTTCTTTCAAGGAGTGTTGACAGGACAAAAGCTGTTCCCATACAGAAGCTATTAAATAAGCAGGCTCATTTGAAAGACCAGCATATGAGCCATTGAGTGAACCTGTAACACTTGGCAGTCTGTGAAAATGCAGCTTCTGCTGTTGTTACTCTTCACACATGAGAGTCCAGGCTATTGAACCAATGCCAGGGTGTTTTTAAGGAGAAAATAAGATTTAAAAAAGATCTCTTTTCAGTCCCATTTGTTCCTCTTTGCCTCTTTTTTGAGTAGCCCCTGACTTAGCTTGCTGACCAAACGTAGTTGTTGTAGACTGGAGATTTTACGTCAGCCAATTGAACCACTCAATGCTAGCCCAAAAGATGCAGTAAAAATTACATAATAAGATAATACCGAGAACTCCAAGGTTATTTATACTTTCAAAGGGGGTTTTAAGTTTGGGGTTCCAACTCCGGTGAAGCATGCTTATGTTAAACCAGAAAAACAAAGTAGCAGATGTGGTAAGATTCAGTCATCCAGTGGAGGTGTCTGAATTCAAGGTGTAGCTCAGAACCATGAACAGTATCAGCCCAATATGACTCAGATTTTTTTAATCACAGATTTTCATTTAATTTTTTGGCTTTTCTACACTGATGTGCATCAAACAGGAGGATTACTTAGCCATGGAGCACTTTCTTTTAAAGAAATGCATTGATGTGAATAATGCCCAATGGTTTCCTCTGTAACACTCACCTTCTGTAACTGAGAAAATATTTGCTCCCGTATACGCCTCTTTTCTTGCTCAGCTCTCTCCCGAAGTTTGTCCCTGGCTCGCGCTATTTCGCTTTTGGTTTCCTCTCGTGCCCTCTGGTAGTCTCGGAGCAACAGTTCAATGTCTGAAGGATGCTGAATGCTTCTTCTTTTTGGTTCTTGAACTCTGTAAAGTCAGGTAAGAGGGGGGGAAACACACGTCATTACCTGAAATGGGACCACCTGACAAAATACCATGAGAAAATCATCTTTCAACACATCCCTGGCAGTGTTCAAGGCAAGGCTGGACAGGGCTTTGAGCAACCTGGTCTAGTAGAAGGTGTCACTTGCCCGTGGCAGGGGGTTGGAACTGGGTAATCTTTAAGGTCCCATCCAACCCAAACCATTCTGTGATTCTATGAAGAGTAAAAATTGCCAGAAAAGCAATGAAACCCAACCATATTATCCCCCCAAAAGTTTCTCTTTGCTCACTAAAGGCTACATGGACATTAACCTTGGAAAATTACTCAGACTGCAAGTCCAGTTTATCACTGAGATTACTGTAGTGACTGCACTGCTTTCTAAGCCAGTTCTCCATATCATCTAAGGTTACTGCTTTGGCATTCCACATGCAAAATAATTGTGTTCAGAAAATAACTGTCTCCTGACCTACTGCAAAGGAAACGAAAGTTATTTAGGGGGTATGGTGGGGAATGAGAAACTCAAATTGTAAATGGTGAAGGACTGCAGAACTTTTTTGATAATTAACACAAAACTTAACTATTTCATGTGTCTTTTAAATTAATGAAGAAGTAAGAAGACAGACTGGTCTGTAACGAGTCAAGACTGAATGAATACTTGGCTGTCTCCATACATCATACACTTGTTATGGATTGAAATAAACCAGATGGAATTTTTTAATGCATGCTTTCTAAAATCAGGTTCATGCTTTTTTTCCTGGCAGCAACAGGAAAGCAGCTTTTTTTCCTGTCTATCCCAGAGTTTAACACTTCTGCACTGAGAGGAATTCTTCTGCCACAGAAGCCTCAGATGTCAATAAGAACCATTATGCGCACCCAGTGTGAACACTGTTAACGTACATCAGGCCGAAAGAGAGGTTTCTAATGCCCTACCTGGTGTTTTCCACCACATCTCTTCTCAGTTGTTGCAGATATTCTCGGCGTCTACTGGGAAGATCCAGATCCCTCTGACTTGCATCCAGCGTCTGTAACAGACTCAAATGCTTTTGAGGACTCAGACTTCGGCTTCTTTGGTACCTTTGCAGCCTTTTCTCTCTTTCCTTCCTCAGAGTTTCAATAGCCCTCATGTGTCTGTCAGGGGAACACAATTAGATTGACAAAATGCACCTTGCAAAGATACATTTGCTGATTTTTTAAAAAAGACTTAAATATGAGGTAGCTTTGTAATGTAAAATTTACAGGAATCTAACACCATGCGCTCCCCTTCCAGTACCCCTTTGGCCACATGCTGACTGATGATGCAGAAATTCACTCCACTGCTTTTATAACAGCAGGAAATGCATAAGAGGGTCTTGGCTACTGCTTGTAATGGCTGAGAGGCAAATAAAGGATGGAGAGTAATGCAGCTAGTCCTAAATCTTTTTAGCTACAACAGCTTCCTAAACTGAGTTCTGTAATCCAGTCACGAGAGTCTAGGATCTTGATTTTATTTGTAATTTACATCATATATTTATGGCTGAGTTTTGCGGGGTTTTGGCAAATTCATACAGCAGCATTTATGCACAGAAATAAAATGAATATTTCCATAAATAGTATGCCTCAATTATTCTTACATTGCAATAAATAAATGAAATATATTCCTATGATCACCCACATGATCACTCTCACAGCTGCTAGAAATTTTAAGAGGGTGGCACTAAATTTGAATTACACCAAATCTTATACTTGTCCCTGTTTTCTTGAAGTAACCCCAAAATTTTGTCTTAAATGCATTACTTAACTGTATATAAAATAAGCTTAATACTATAACTCTTCACATACAGTTCACTCAGTGTGACTAAGTGATTAAGTGCTCATTACTAAATGTTATTTATGCTGCAGGAAGCATACGTGAAGTGTATTCAAAATGCTTACAACACTACTTGAAGTAATTTACCTTTCATAGAGTTGCTGCTTCACTGGAATCCTCACCAGGTCCTCTCCTGTCCCGCTCTGAAGGACCCTCAGCAGGGCATCCGTTTCCCCGATGCCGTGATTGAGCTTAGCTTCTGTCAGTTCCACAGTGAGGGGATGCTGATGCAGATCCAGATGAATGCCAGACATGATCTGAGCGCGCTCTCGTTGAAGTCTCTCAATCTCTCTGCTCCTGCTGTCACAAAGCTGGGATTTCCCTTCCATTTCTGCTGCTCGTGTGCTTCTAGGCTTCTTTTCTGCCGGGCTTCGTAGATCGGCCACACTGCCGCTCAAGCTGAGTAAGGAAGGAGGGCTGCCCTTAACACCGCACCAGTTGCTGAATTTATTGTGTATGGGTAAGTCACGGAGGCTGTAGCTGCGAGGCCTGTGAGGCTTTGCAAAAGGAGTGTTTTTGTTGAGAGGAATCTCAGTGTCACACTCACTTTCAGTGACAGAATCCATATTGTCATCTTGGAAGGAAGTCTGCACATCGCTCACATCAGACAGTGGGGCAGCGCTGCCGTGTTCATGTTTCCAGAAGAAATCATGGAATTGTAAAGATGATGCTTTTCCCAGAGGTTCTGAGGATGTGCCAGCATTTGTCTTACTTGAACAAGTGGCACTAATCCTTTTATTGAAAAGGAACTCGGCATTTGGAGGTGAGTAGTCATGAATTAAAGCAGTGTCAGGATGACCAACGTACTTCTCATGTCTGGTTACATCTGAAGAACCTCCTCCTCCCCTCATGACATACAAAGAGCGAAGTGAATGTGCCAGTGGACTGTGGTCTCTCAGATCACCTGTTAAAAGTTCCCTGTGGCCTGACACCTCCAACATACTGCTGGAGTGATACAGTCGTTTGGCACAAATGGTAGTGTGGCTGTCAACCGTGACTCTGTGCTGTTGCCCCAGGTCTTCTGAACCATGCTGTCCTAAAACCTCTTCAGCTGCATTCTTACCTGGGAAGCTTCCCGATTTCTTCCTTATGCCCTTATGGTCTCTAGAAGCACCAGATTCGCTGTCTGTTTCTGTCTGTGAAAAGCTGTCCACGTGAGGGGGCATGCCAAGCTGTGGACCTGCCCTCTGCTTTCTCTGGCTGTGAAGAGGACTTGGAGCACCACTGGAATATCCAAGAGGTTGCTTAATAGGGCAGACAGATTTGCTAGAAGCAGTCTGGCTGCCGGGACTAGCACTAAGAGTAAGAATAGGGGAAGAGGCCCTATCGACTAGCAGGGTGTTTTTGTAATAGAATTTTCTCTCTGCTGGAATCTCTAGTTCATTGACACTTCTTTTATCCTGAGGGTAAGATGCTGCAGATTGAGAGGTGCTATCAGTAGGGCTGCTAACTACAGTGCATGAAGAGCCATCTTGCCCTGAACTCAGTGAAGATGATGTGACAGATGAAACTCTGGTACTAGTAAAAGCAACATTCTGCTGTGCATTTAATGATGGTTTTTTGCAATCTATAATAGGAGTGGAGGTTCTGGGTAAGAGAGGCAGACGCATAAAGGAGTCTTCCAAAATGCTGTCAAGACTGTCATGGAAGTCAGGGTTGCCCAGACTTCTCATCCCTGTTCGTTCTTGTGTTCTTTCTTCAAGGGACAGTGTTTCTTCTTTCCTTTTAAGAATCTTTGCATCTGTACCTATTTCTTTCCAATCAATATTTACTGCCCGAGCCACCCTCAATTCATGTTCTACTTTTTCCTCCATTTGTTTTTCTTCATGTTTGCTTTGAGGTTCTTCCAAAATCTCCGTTTGAGTGCCTACATCTGCTGTAGTCTGAGTGCAGCTATCTGATCTAGCAGCCTTTACAGCCTCTTCAGTTCCTCTTTGGTTCATTTTGGCACGCTGCTCATTATCTATAATACTCTGTTGGGAGAGGTTTCCCAACAGCTCAGAAGTGTTCTGAAGCAGCTGTGACAGATGCATGGACAGGTTCTGCATGCTTGTCCAAGAAGAAGGTTGATGAACTAAATCTCTGCTTGCTTCCTGCTTTCTTGCAGAAACATCCGTATAGCTTCTCTGATGTCTTCTCTGCCTTTTATACCTTCCTGGAGTTGCTGTTTGTGTTCCCTGCTCACATGTAGTCCCTGGTAGTTTTTTGGAAGACCTTTCAGACTCAGAAGGATATAATAGTACAATTTCATCAACCTGCACTGAAGAGTTACCAGGTTGTGCAGAAGGATTCTCAAGTTCAGCAGTGTTATTTTCTGGATTAGTTTCCAATGTTTCACTGGATACATTGGTATATTGCTTGGTACTATCACTTGAGCATGCAGATTGAAGGTTTTGTCTGACATTGTCCCATCCTTGAAGACCTTCGATGCTGCTTAAAGTGCTCGATAAAACTTTTGCTGTAGCATATGAACTGAGATGAGAATGAAAAGGAGAGTTCTGAGAATTCAATCCATTGTCTACGCTGGAGCATCTCATAACTTTACGATTTTCCAGGGGTAAAGGAATTTGATTGCAAGAGACATCACTTGCACTTCCAAAAATATACTGTTTCCAGCCAATCTTGCATGATCCATCTTGTTGCCATGGATGAATATATGGGTTGATATCACTCGAACTAAAATGCATTGAGTCCTTATTGTCTTGCAAAAATAAATTTGTTTCTGGCTGGTATCCAGCTTCTTCAACTTTCCCTTCACTACACTGAGCTACAGAACTACTCTTTGAATGGACATTTGCTTCTGCACCCACAGAACTGTGAGCTGTGTGCAGTAAGGATGATGGAGATCGAGTAGTAGAGTCTTTCGAAGACTGGCTGCTTTGGGTTCTTGCTGCAAAGCTCTGTAAACTTTTGGGATCACAGTTTGCAAGCTTCTTAGTTTGTGCTATTCTTTGCTGAAATCTGGGTTTAGATTTAACCTGTAGAAAGTTCTTTGACTCCTGCTTTGAAAATCTTTCAATTCCATGAAGATCATCTTCAGTTGGTGATGGAGGCTCTACACTCATGTTTAAATCTTGCAGTGATTTAGATGCAGAATACAACAAGGAATCTACCTTAGATGAAGTTTCCAAAGTATATTCTGTATCAGAGAAGACAGCAATGGCTGGAGCTGATAGTCTGTGACTTTGTAAGGAAGGTCTCTGTTCATTTTGTTTACAGCTCTTTGCATTTTGTGTAGTAGAATATGATCGTTTGCTCCTTAATTGCACAAATTTGGATTCTTGAGGAGGCAAATCGCGGGTTTCTGGTAAAAACTTGACAGAGGTGTTATCATTATTCATTACAGGAAACTTCAGTCTTTCTGATTTCAGAGTCTTATTCCTCATTAGATCATCTCCCATTGGTGAACAATTGCCTGCATCAGCATCAGGGACATCAATGCCTGAACCTGTATTATTCTGGCAAAGTAAAATCTCTTTTCTACCATCTGTATTGGTTCTATCTAGCACCTGTTCTATCTGATCGCCTGTAGGCACATACTGACAACTACCTTGCAGATCTGCAGGGGTTTCTTCAAAACCCAAGATAGCGCGATACAGTCGTCTGGGATCAGTGCTTCTGCTGTATGTGGGGTATGTTGGACTAAATGAATTGGTGTACTCAGCATCCACATCAACATCTCCTGAATACAGGTCTTCCAACACTCTAACTTCTGAACCTATTAATTCATTTGCAGAATTTGAGGATACGTTAGTTTGCATTTCAACAGGTTCTCTACATAATGTTTTTCTCTGCTCTGTCTCTACTGCAGAGTGTTCAGCCTCATTATTTGGGTGAAGTTCTGCTTCATTTCTGTTAAGTTTGTTTCTCCTTTGTCCCTCTTTAACAAGAATTGCCCTTCCCGTATCCCCAAAAGGTAATGATGGTAATAGAAGAGAATTATCAGTTAGTACTTTCTCTATGTGTCCTGCGCAAGCTTCTTGTGGTGGAACTTTACCCCAGTGGTGCTGAATAACTTTTATATCACTGTCAATTTTTTTATGATTACTTCCATATACAGGTTCCCCACCTGCAGCAGAATGTTCATATGAAGTAGAGTCTCTGTCTGACACTGGACAATGCCTGTTTTCTTTTGCAAGAGAAAGTAAAATACTTCCTGAAGCACGTATCGGCTCATCAAATACCACAGCTTTATCAGACTGAGTGTCCTGCATTTGCAAAACAGCAAATGGAGAATGCTTCAATATACTTGTATGTGAAGTACCATATGTGCCAGTTTCACCGGGGCCTATATCTGCAGTCAAAGAAGATTCCGAAAATGGTGTTAAGAATGGGTGATTGACACTTGTAAATGCTTGAGGATAATCTTTTACTGAGCACACACTCGCAGAACTGGAGGACACTTCCCCAGTCAAAAAAGTGTTTTGAAGCGAGTCCTCAAGCTGACTAAATATTAGAGATTTTGAGTCTTCAAGTAAACAAGACTTGTCAAAAGCACTGAAGTTCTTGGAGCTTTGAAAAGGTGGATCAGCTGGGGTATCCTCTGCAAAGCGGGATGGAAGAGACTTTGATTCTTCACTGCCACTCTGTCCTCGGCCCTGAAAAGTGAGTGAGCCTGATTCTGGTACAATCACATGAGAAGGGTTATTGTAGTGTTCTGAGTACTCGGGAATGTCATTTTCTTTTACGTCACTGCAGTTCTCGAGAGAACTTTGAATTATTTTCTTCTTTTGATCTATTCCTGCAACATTTTCAGGCAGTTTATTATTCTGATTGACTGTGGCCTCTGCAACTGCGGAATTAGTTTTCCTTTCATCTCCTTTTTGAGGAACATCAGGAAAAGTTACAGATAAACTTAAATCAGTGGATTTGCTTTCAAAATATTTGGTTTCTTTAGAGAGAGCAGCGTCGTTTTTACCTTTGTCTTCACTGCTGGCAATCAGAGCATCTGCAGATGATGCTGCATGATTTAGGAGACCAGGAGAACATTCAGAAGTGCCTGAGTTCCTATTATAACTTAGAAACTCTTTACTATAATGTGAATTTTCCCACGGAGACTTGTTCAAGCCTTCTGAAAGGGTTGAAGAGTTCTCAGAATCAGAGCTGCCTGGTTGGTCTATGCAGAACTCCTCAGAAATCCCGAATCCCTGATTTTCTCTGGGGTCATGCCGATATCCAGTTACACCAGGAAACTTTGCATTTTCATTTTTACTGTTTGTTGTAGTATAGCTTGTGCTTAAAAATTTCTCCTTCTCATCATGCTGTGATAAACTCCCTGACTCAAGTACTTTCTGAGTTCTATTAGTGTTGTGAAACGTTTTTTGCATAGAGATTTCTTGTAAAGAATGCATTTTCCCCCCTTCTATACCTTCCATCACTTCTTTCTCTGAAGAAGAAAGCAGGTTTGTATTGTCCAAGAGCAGTGAATCAGGCACAGTGGTACCCTTTTCTTCTTGAGCTGTATCTTCTATGGAATTAAGGTAGCCTTTTGATAGCTTATTAACCATTAAATCCATACTGTGTTCTTCATGATCAATGTTAGCATCCTGAATTACACCTTCAGATGAATCAAATTTTTCCAAGGAAAATGGGTTTCCTTTGGCCCCTGGCTGAAGTATAACTACTTCAGACTCAGGACCACCTGCACTGCAAGGAGTGGAAGAGCTATTCTTATTGACAGTTTGTCCAGATACAAAAGAGTCCTCCTCCTGCCTGTCCTGTGTGGTCCTGGTTTGCAGAAAAGCTATATTCTTGCTTGGCATTTTATCAGGAAGATACTTGTCTTCTCCAATATGGTTGACTGAAACAGGCATACCAACACAGACCTCACTCTCCATTAATGTTTCATAGTAAGCCAGAACAGCTCCAGTTCCAACACTGCTGTTAGATGCCTTTGTATGCCCTTTCAGTGCAGCGGGAACATCTTGAACAAGATGGGAATCATCACTTACTCCAAGATATAAAAGGTGATTTACAGACTGGCATGGGAAGTCTTTAAGTGAACTTTCTTGGGTTTTTTCAGTAGACGTCAGTGTTGCTGATGGATTTTGCTCCTTGCTGATATCTTCACTATTTCCAGAAAAGCTGGTAGACACCCACTGACTTTCTCTTAAGATTTCACTTAATCTGCTGTCATCATGTGTCATTTGGCAGCCATCTTTGTTTTCAGGGAATAGTTTGTTCAGGTTTTGTAAAATGACCACTTTTATCTCCTCTGTGTTTTCTACAAACATCTGCTTTTCTTTGGCCATTTGAACTAGATTCATCAAATTCACTTTCTCCTCCATGACTCTGGACCCTACTTGATCCAATTCACAACTATCAAATCTTTTTCTAGCAATACTTACATTCAAGTTTCCTGAAGCACCATGCTCAGGACACTGCATAGAACAACTCATATACGTATCACTGTCCTCATTCATGTGGAGACTTTTAAATTCTTGGTCAATACCAATACTGTCATCTACTGAATATTCATATGCATCAATATCTTTCATGACTGCATTTCTTGTATCTGCAACAGAGTTCACTGAGCCACCATCTTCACTCATTTCAGTAGGATCATGGTATCTTGAATCATCTTCTAACAGTGTGTCCTGTTCTAGGCCTGAAGCGGTCAAGTATTTTTCAGGGATCTTGAATTGATTTAAAAGTTCCTCTTTATCATCTCTGTCACAAGACATCTGATGCAGAGCTGGAGACCCTTCAGTAAATAAAACATTTTCATCTGTTAGTACGACTTCCCGCCTCATAATTATCAGCTCCTCAGTGTTTGTCATGATAATTTGTTCTTCACTCCCAGTCACTTCACATTCATTAACTTTGTCTTCCTGGGGCAAAGAGTGTGGTACATAATGTTCAATTAAATTGCTAGCATTTACCTGTCCTTCAGTTTCAGGTTTTGTGGCTAGTACTGTCGCAGCTACATCCTCTGTATTAAACACATCCTCTATTGTTTTGTCCCTCTGTAAAAGCCCCTCACACGTATCAAGGACACCTGAAGTATTCTGAGTAGTACCTGTTGTATGGGAACACAAAGCTGAAGGAGTGGGTTTGGGAGCAAGGGAACATTCTGGTGAATAAATACCTATTTCTATTTTCTCTCTTTTTGATTTTTGGCAAAAGCTGCTTGTTTCAAGGTGGCTGCCAGAATGCACAAGTGCTTTTGGTTCCTGAGTATGTTCTATCCTGGTGCTGGCTACCTGCAGTTCATCTTTCTCCACCTCTTCATGTGTCAGGCACAGATTGGTATAGAACTCATGCTGAACCTCACAAGCTTCAGTATCAAGAGGTTTCTTTGGATTCTGAGATAGACTAATGTCTTTAAAATCCTCTCCACTCCTG
This sequence comes from Coracopsis vasa, assembly GCA_026283785.1. Lineage (NCBI taxonomy): Eukaryota > Metazoa > Chordata > Aves > Psittaciformes > Psittacidae > Coracopsis > Coracopsis vasa. The sequence goes on from JANHGB010006760.1 coordinate 13,337, forward strand.
TCTTCAGTTACACTTTGGACTTGGAAGTCAGGTAAACTTTCAATCTGTCTGGATTTAGTTTGCAATGCATTTTTTTCTAAGTTGATTGCACTACTGATTAATTGTGCTCTTTCTTCATCAGAATCTGCTTTTGTATTCTGATAAGGAACCGTAGTTTCTTCTGGATTGGTTTCTGGGTTTCTTAAAAACTTGGATTCTTTATTTACATGCAGACTCTCCTCTTGAGAAACAGTAGCTGATGTATTTGTGCTGTATTCAAATACTCTTTCTGGCTCAGAGTTTACATCACCTTCAACAAGCAAGACACCCTCTGGGCAATCACTCTCTAAAAAGGCTTCTTTCTCTTCTCTTGATCCAAGTAAAGATTTGTTCTGTGTTTCTGTTTCCAAGAGAATGGAAACGTCAGTCATCCTATGTGTACTGATTTTTTGCCCTGTTGATTTTGAAGAGCATGTTGTACAAGCGCAGCCAGAATGCGCCTCAGAACAACTTTCTGTGCCACTGACTTCCACAGTTAGATTAGATGTAGCATCACAGTCTCCTTTCACTATGGTGACACGCTCCAATAGTTTATCGTAATTTTCAGTCTCAGATGCACTTTGAAAAAGATTAGCTTTTGTTGAAGCTTTGTAAAACACGCTTGAATTGGATTCTGGGAGAAAACCATTTATACTCTCACAAACAGCAGCAGGGAAGGACTCGGTGTCTTTCCCATTTACATTCACTATAAGATAACTTACTTCATTTACCACTAAGTTTTCATACTCAGATGAAAATTCTTTCTGAGCTACAGCCTGAGAATTCAGGCCGTTGTGTTCTTTGCTTTCACTGCTTTCTTCTCTTATACTATCAATGCATAATATAGAATTTTCTGAAACTTGTTGGGATAAACAACGTGCCTGACTGTCTGCTAAAGCACATTCATGGGAATAATTTTTTGAAACAGGTTTGCTTTTGAATTCATAATGATTCAGCGAAGACAAGTCTTCATCCTTTGGTTCATGTTCTTCATTAGCTCTGAATGAAGGCACATCTTCTGCAATCTCTGCCAAGCTATCTGTGCTTGTCTCCATACAGATAACCTCTTCTTGAGCCATCTCTATTGGTGTTGCAGATTGGTCGTAACTTGCACTGTGAGCAACAACTAGAGGGTTACATCGGTACGTTTTCTTCTGTGAGGAAAAATCTGTGTCTGTTGTTATTTCTTCTGCAGGTATCTGTTCATAATCTGTTTCTTGCATTGTTTCCAAATTACTCTCCCCAGATCTGAGGACACTTACTGTAACAGCTGATTCTGCTCCTTGTCCAGCCAGTGGCTGAAGCTTGTAACTGCTTACGAGAGAGCAGCTCTTATTTGTTAAGTCACTGAGAAAGAAACCTTCATCACTACCTGTTGGTACTTCCCTTCTTGGAAAAAGCTGCCTATGGTTTCCAAAGTGGGCTTGTTTTACTGCAGATGCCTGTGTTGAGATCATATTGTGAGCCAGTCCTGTAGGAGATTCAGCAGCAGGCGCACTGACAGATGCCCTTCTGCCTGCATCTGTCACACTTGACTTTGTCATCAAGTTACTGTAGTCATCATTGATGTAATCCTTTTCGGAAATTCTGAAGAAATCATCTCCTAAATCTGCACTGACACAGCCATCTCTCTGCTCTGAAATTTGCATGGGAAACACAGAAACAAAGGGGGGTTTTTTCAGACCATGATCTTTTGACGGCTCTGGATGAGCTCCCTAGGTCCCTGTCCCCATCCCTGCTCCATGTC
>JANHGB010006777.1:0-24000 GCA_026283785.1 Coracopsis vasa
GGGATGGGGTAGCCACAGCTTCTCTGGGCACCCTGTGCCAGCACCTCAGCACCCTCGCAATAAAGAACTTCCTTCTATCTAACCTGAACATCCTCTGCTTCAGTTTAAACCCATCATCCCTTGTCTTGTCACTACATGAACTTGTAAACCTCAACCTTCTTGTAGGCCCCTTTTAGGTGTTGGAAAGCTGCTATAAGGTCTCCCCAGAGCCTTATATAAAGCATCCTTAGGTCCAGGTTGGTTTCAAAAATAGAATGCCTTTCTAAAAATACTGGACATTTGTAACCAGCATATTGCTTATAGCCTGATTTGCTAAGACCATGCTGCCCTTATCACACTACAGAAAGCCCTCTTTCCAGAAGGTACTGATATATGGGGAAAGAGATGCTTAATAAGACCCCAATGGATTCTTCAGCTCACAGATCAAGACCAAGGTCTTTCACAGTTATCACTTTCTCTTTCAAGAGTTGCAGTGAATTTTCAGGATAGCACTCCACAACAGTGTTAATGGTGTGGATTAAAAACCTTACAGTTTGGAGAAGACTTAAGGAGTTAAAAGCAGATTCAGCAGTGCTATTTTTACATTGCCAAGTAAGCATAAAACTCTGACTTAACTTCTGAGGAAAAGCAAAAGCAGTAGAGGGAAAATCTTATCTTAAGTGGACGAGAGAACATCTGTCTCTAGAGACATTGCTGTTTTATCTAACATAATTTAGAAAACAGTGTGTGCCAATCAGTTCAGTTCCACTAAAAAGAAGATGAATAAGCAGGTTTATATTACAAACTGGTACTGAATCTGGGAGTTTGGAAGCCTGGCTTCTCTTCCTTGACAAGACGTCTCTAACCTCAGTTAGATGCGAGCTGACTTACTACTCCTTAGGTTTTGTCTTACATTTATTATTGTTTTGAATGGCATTGATTCAGGAATGCACACAGTGAAAGCTCCCAAGAAAACTTTGGAAATAATCAATGAAAATAATAAAGATTTAATTGTTTGCTTTAAGATTTGACCCAGTTGTCCTGGGTTCAGCAGTAGCAGTCATTTTTCTCCTTCTTAGTAGCTGGGAACAGTGCTGATAACACACCAATGTTTTCAGTTGTTGCTAAGTAATGTTTACTCCAATCAAGGACTTTTCAGTCTCATGCTCTGCCAGTGAGGAGGGGCCTGGGAAGCTGGAGGAAGCAGAGACAGGACATCTGATCCAAATTAGCCAAAGGGGTATTCCATTCCACAGCATGTCATGCCCAGGATAGAAATTAGGGAAGTTACCCAGAAGGCCCAGATCGCTGCTTGGGTCAGGCTGGGCATCGGTCGGCAGGTGGTGAGCGGTTGTATTCTCTTCCCTTGTTAATTCCCCTTATCATTATTATTATTATTGGTGGTAGCAGCAGTGGTTTGTGTTATACCTTAGTTACTGGACTGTTCTTATCTCACCCCATGGGAGTTACATTCTTTCGATTCTCCTCCCCATCCCTCCGGGAGAGGTGAGGAGGAAGTGAGGGGAGCGAGAGAGCGGCTGCGTGGCTGACTGGGCTTAAACCACGACACTGAGCAGCTGCTCAGTGCTGCTGTACAGCAAGGGTGGAATATACCATATGTGTTTCTCCATTTTAGAATAGCTTTTAAGATACTTTACTGGAGAGGAGAGAAAATTACTTTCACATCACCTTTCCTCAGCCTAGTCCTCCTTCCTACCCAAGCATGAGCAGAACCTTTCCCCCTTCTTTCCGATATAACTTTACAAATGTATTTGTAACATGAGACATGTAAATGTTTTATAAAAGGGTAGAACTGCAGCTCTAGTGAAAGGCAGAAGTCATCTTCTGCTTTCTCAAATTAAATAAATACTGCAAGTGCTTTCAGGCCATGGAAAAAAGGAGGCTGATGAAGTTGTTTCCTAGATCTGAGTGGTGACTGTGTCCACACCTACAACTGCCACCGGCACTGATGGTTCTCATGCAATTACACAAAGTTCCCCTGTTTTATAATAATCAAATGAGACATGAAGCAGGTGGCACCACAAGCAAAACAACAAAATAAATATTGCCATTTTGCCCATAAGGGATGGCTTGGTTTACTTCAGTGCACGCTGCACGAGCATATTTGAACAGACCTTCACCATTTGATTATTTTAAATTTTTCTGTGTAACATTTTAAACAATTCCCTGGGCCATGCTCAGACAAACTGTGAGAAAGTCAAGACCCTAGCAGAACATAAGATGATCTTGCACATAGAAATAGCCAATTAAGAGGCTTGGGTAATTTTTCCTTTTTAATTGAAAACAAAAATTTCAGCATGACACAGAAGACACTATCATTCCAGGTTTTGTGTGGTGATGAAGTAAGAGCTTTGTCAATAATAAAGGGGCAGAAGGCCCTTATTTTTATCACAGAAAACAAAACAATAAAACTAACAGATAAATAAATTACAAGGTCCAGCAATCTGCAAGGCCTGTGATATAAACATTAGAGTTGTTCACTGTGATCCAAGTGCATTTGGGAGGATGGTGGCACTGTAGCAACCCCCAGAACATCCAAATATGATATGCACTTCACATGCATTTTGTAATGGTAGGATAGCTTGAAGTTTTTGTTCTCTTACCTAAATCAGAATAAAACCTGAAGTGAGAAACTTACAATCTCAGACTTAAAGATCTTCTAACTTATGCTAATTCTCCAGATTTTGGTCCTGCTTACCAACTTGCTATAGACCAAACTGTCGTATGTTTATTCACATTTTTAAATCAGACAGATCTTTCCAATAAAAGGAATAATAAAAAGAATAATAAAAGGAATTCCAAATAATTCCAAACTAAGTGGTTAGCAGTCCACTAAAATTAATACAGCTTTGTATTCAGTCCTTCAAAGAAATCAAGATATTGCCAAGAAGACAAATCTCATGACAGATTTTATTTTCAAAATTGTGTATTATTTGCCTTTCAAAATAAATGTAGATCATTAGCCATATTTGCAGCTTTTTGCTTATTTAACTGACTTCTCACATTCATTGTTTTCTTAGTCTGAACATATTAAAGCAAACATTTGGAATGTTTTAGTCTTACTGTATTCTTTGTTATCTCTTATCAGATAAAGTTCTAGGATTTATCATTAAATACTTCTTTTTTTTCCTCATGCAGAGCAACAATGCTTAGAAAATAATTTTTTATATCGTTTAGTAAAAAATCAATGACCAGATTTTGCAATTGGCAGGTCAAGTTGGTGAAATTCCTATCAGACTTGTGACACTGCTATGTTCCTGTAAATGCTGAATATCCCCATGGTGTCAATCTTTACTTTTCAATTAATATGAATTACTCTAAAAAAGTAAAAACTGCAGCTTCTAGTTGTTTATTAATTATTATTTATTAAATTTAATGCTCACTAAAATATTCATTAGACTTAAGGTTCTTCTTCAGACATTGAAAACAACATAAGTTCTCAGAGGGACACTATAACAGACAAATTTACTTCTTAGGAGAATCAACAGGAAACGAAGCAGGAAGGTATTTTAATACATTTCCTTCTTGAAGGGATTTTAGTGACCATAGTCACAGAGAAGAGATTTTTGCATTTCCTTTCACATCAGCCCATTAAGCAGTTGAAGTCTCCACTGAGTGTAGACCAAAAGACAAAAAGCCCATTTTTTACTGTGTCTCATTTTCAGTCAAGATTTGGTTTACGGTGTGGTGCCAAAAAATCAGGTATAGCATTTTTCCTCAGGCTTTACTAGCAACAAGATTCCGAAGACTACACCATGGTTGGTTTGTTTGGTTTGGGGTTATTTATTTTTTTTTCTCAGATATGTTCCTGCTAATACAGCCTCCTGTGATACAAACTTCTTTCAGAAAAATCTGACATTAAGCCATCCTCATCTGCTAACTTCATAATTGGTCCCATATCCTCTACTACAGACCATTTCCTTACTATATTGTTATACAACACCCATTTTTGAAGCTCGTTCACCATTCTTGGATGTAAACCAGAGTATTTCAAATCACAGATTTTGCATAATTTGGAGGAGTTTTTTCCAAGCATGTTAAAACCATTATGAATTTTAAACATGTCCCCAAGTATACATCTGCTGTCACATGTCAATGCAATATAGTCACTCTTAATTCTATTGTCTGTGCCTATTGGAAATGTTCAGTTTTGCCACCTATCTCTCTGGAACACCTTATACATTTTTCTAATCTGACAGTGAACCACTGAAAATTGCTCTAAGAATTGTTTTGTCAAACACTTTGTCAATCACGATGACACTTTTTTCTCCAAAGTTGGGGAAGATTTCAAAGTATAATTGGAATGTTTAAGAATTAAACTACATATGATGGATGTAGCCAATGTAGGACAGAAATGAAAAACATTTTAACAATATTAACTTTAGGAGTATCTAATAGCAGTATATGTCTGATACAGGAAAAAGATTAACTCTTATAGAAAACTTAATAGAGAACTGCATAGGCTGCAAAGTTTTCCTCAAGTAGAGCTTAAATTTTTTTATTATTATTCCTCTTACCTGAATAATTTCTCCCCTTCTGTCTCTGTTCATGTTTTCTCACTGAGTACATAATTTAGTAGAAGTTCAATATGAATATTTCTGGAGTTATTCTATTCAACATTCTTCTCTACTACAAGCTACCAGTAGAATGTATTTACACTCTTGCCCTTCGATAGCTGCTTTCCTCCATCTGCACAGCAGTTGCTATTATTAATTACACCTTATTCTGCTAATTCACAAGCTCCAGGTGTTGTGGGCTTTTTTATTTGCTTTGGTTTAAAGAAATGATCATGCTAAATAATATAATTACTTAAATATAAAATATTCAGGAAATAAATGTGTATTTACTCTTAGAGGAGAAGAAAAAATTCTTTTATTTGAACCATTTCTTATCTTATTAGCATGTTTCTGAAATAAGGAATACCTGCTACAGAGCATTTCAATTCCAACAGTCTCTTAATACTAAACAATCTGGTCTCTTCATCCTCTTATCTTTATTTATTTGATATGCCCTACAGCTAAGAACTAAAAATTAGGTAGTGATGCCAGATTTTTCACAGCCTTTCTTATTACTTTCTTACTTACACTCTTCATTAATACAAAGATAACTTGATTAGAAGTTTTGTTGTGTGAGCTCACTAGTAACTGTAAAGATGCTATTGGCAGTTCACTGATAGGTACAGTAGGAACTTTTGTCAAAAGATTCATTTCTTAATACATTTCCTTCTTGAAGCAGTAAGGACTGATGGGGGGAGAATTCACTTCACTTACAAAATTGATTAGTTTGGAAACAATCACTTGTGTAATTAAGATAGGTCAGGCCAAGTTTCTTTATAAATAATTCATCAGGAAACTACTCTATGAAAAGCTAGAGAAATGTCACTCCAGGTGCACTATTTTTAAACTATTTCTGTATAAAATCAATTAAGGTGTTTTATTTTGACACCTGGTGTCAGTATTTACAAAACCTGGGTAGACAAGTCCATCCCTGCAGCATGCATTTGCAAATAACTTTACTCATTAATGTTTAATTAAGACAGAGGAAAACTGTCCTTGATATTTTGCTGCAATTAGTGCTCTCTATACCCCACTGACTTTCCATGATGAATTACTTTTCAAATGCAAAGTGAAGTGATTAAATAAAGCTGAAGATCCTCTAGCCATTGCACACTGCCCATCCTACACTTTTAAGTAGATACAAAACGTATCGCTTGGCTGCAGGTGATAACTATTTGGCAAAACTGTTATAAAATGCTATGATAACCATCTAAATAGGAGGGGGGAGATATAAATTTATATTTTCCCAAACATAGACTCTTGGCGATGGTTTCAATGTCCTGTAATTTTTTTTAGTTTGGGAAAAAAAAAATACAAAAATTCAGATCATATCCTGAACATCTTAGATGAATTTAGTTATTTTTTAATTCATAGAGCATATGTTCTCCAAATCCAGTTCTAAACAATTTCACATTTCTGTAATGGTAAACTAAAGGACAATGCTCACATTTATTGGTATAACCATTATAGAAATGCCTCAACTCTCTGAAAAACTAAATTTTAGTTCTAGTACCCATTTCATTTCAGAAATATTTTTCAGACTGAAACAGGATAAAATGCAAATATTTCAGCAATGACATATGCAACATTTTGCTCTAGATGCACCTAGAGGAAGGCTCTTTCCAAGCCTATGGAACTGCCCCCGATACAAGGACCTCCAGCCCAGACTGCTGCTCACAAGAATTGCCAGGGTGCCCACTGCAGTTAGCAGGAGTCTGTTCCCTTTTCTTGTCCCCATGCAGGGAGCAGTGCTGATCCTGACAGACTACAGCTGACTCCAGCCTGCAGCTGTTAAAGCACCCAGCACCACCAATGCTGTTTCATAAGTCCCTGCCAAGCCTCTAATGCCTGTGTCTCCCCTGGCTAAAGAGCAGCTGAAAGACTGAGTATTGGCTTTTCAACTACACAGTTTCCAGCTTAACAGGATACTGAAGACCTAGGCAGAAGAGCTGATTAATAACCACACAGGACTGCAACTAAAACCTTTTCCACAGAATCTTCATAGGAATTAAATCACCTTCACAAAACATTTATATTTTGCTGGGGGAAAAACAAACAAATAATAACCTCAGCAGATTTTTTTTTCTGGCTCTAGGGAAGAAAGAAATAACAAACCCCAAACCAGTTTCTCTCATGACATTTTAGCTTTTCCAGTTCCAGTCCTACACAAAGCTTAGAAATATGGAGAAAAAACACACACAAAACTGGGGACAGAAGCAATTGGAGAGAGCTCTATCTAAGGCCCACCAAAAAGAAAAAAATGACAGAAGTAAAGGAATGAAGAAGAAGCATACAGGGGATTATTTCAGAAATTGGATGTGTGCTTTGACCATGCATTAGGCTCAAAGTTCTTCCTGCAGAATGAACACCTTAACAAGGTCTGAACTTGGAAGAAAGTTTCCATGTAAGCAGATGGATTGCTCCCTATGAGAGGCCTTGATGTGTGCCAAGGAGAAGTACTGGGGATTAGTTATGCTTGGGGTAACCTCACTGGCTCGAGAGGAGAACGCATCTATTGGGTTGATTACAATCTGATATACACATGCATACAAAATTTGAATATGTTTTTGGAAAAAGGTTGGCCATGTCAGCAAGCTGCTTAGTCTGGGTTATTTCACCATTTATTTTTTTATGGTCAAACTATGTTGGAAATAAAATACAGAGATAGTGATGATTTCATGTTCTGACAATTTAAAAAGGTGCTATAGAAACCACAAAGGATAAGGATAGTTCTTGGGTCATCCTTTATTTATTAAGGCCATCATACAAGCTTTCTCTGACCTATGCCAGAAACAGACAAAATGAACTCAAATCAAAGACCACCAGAACATCCATTTGCTGAATCATAGCCTCTCTATGACAGACTGCCATTACCATACAAAACCTGAACCATCTGTATTGTCTATAGCAGTGCTGAAATACAAATTTTCCTTCTTGCAGTAAGATAGAAAGGTCACACTACTTAGGGTTGGGAACTATGGATTTACAGAAGCCTGAATTATGTAGTTGAATAAACACTTTCATCTAGGATTTATTTGTGTGGAGAGAGCTTGCCTTGGGCAGGGAAGCTCAAAAGCAGACCTTTGATCCATTTGCACTGTATATCTATCCTGTCACAAGCTTAATTTGATGTAGGGACCATCTTAGGCTTAGTGCCCCTTTGCCATGCTGCCCTAATAAGAACAAACAAAATTCCTATACAGACAGCCACCCACATTTGCCTCTCCTATGAAAATAAAGAGGACATGTATCCACAGTTAAAGTAGTTGTAGTAGAACAGCTCAAACTGACAAGAATTAAAAATTAATTAACAAATTTAAAGAAGCAAACAATTGCTGGAGAAGTACTAGAATATCTGAGTTAAATGCATAGATAACCAGAGTTATGAATGGGGTTCTTGTACAGTAAAGTAAGATTTGGTAATGAACATCTGATCCATACACTGCATTGCAGGACTTGGGACACAGCTCTTAGGTAATATACCAATATGTGTTCAGGTTTTCTTAGGTGTATGGGGTTTTAAGTTTCAGAGAGCACATTACAGCATACAGAAATTGGTATGCAGCTCTTACTTGCAGGTGAGAAGGTTTTCAAACAAACAAAAGCACTCATGATTGTTCCCAAAGTAGCAGCATGACTTAATACCCTAGTGAGTCAGTAAACCAGTTCCTTACTCATTGAGAACTAGAAATATCACCTCATGTCTCAGGGGTTTCTGCACTGACATACCCCACACCTTATGAGATTCATGACTAAAACTCTTCACACAACCATTTACTTATCTCAGCAGTCTACATTACTCAGCACATTTTGGTATGAATCTATGAAGCACAGTGATTACAAGAAAACTATGAAATATTTATGTTATTTTTTGTACAACTGCGTAAGTGTACTTATAAAGTCGTTCTGCAGTTACAGTGGAAACATTCCTAAATCTGCTCTGACAAGTGTGAGAACAGTACAAATAGCTACATGATTTAACTACAGTATGTAAATATGACTTTGCTATTATTCCTGATATCAGTAAAGGGGATCCTTATCTCCCTTGCCCTATCAGCTCAGCATCAGTTGCTTTTTGGCTGCCTGATCTTCAGGACCTTTTACTCTTTCCCTCTGTGATCAGTCTTAAAACCAGAAAGCCATAAACTTTGATAGTATAGGACTTCTGAATTCCATAAGTGATAACTGTCTGGTTTTGTGTCTACTTCCAGTCTCTGCTTATTGTCAGTGAAAAGGCTGGTAAATATAATTATAGTGAGATGCAAATTCAAAAACAGTAGTTCTTCCATCTTTCAAATATAGAGTCATAAAGAAATAACCGTCTGAAAGTGTAATTTTTCAGAAGAAATTAATTCTGTCATGTGGTCTGTTTTGGTTTTACTACATTCCATTCATCTCCTTCTGTTGATCTGCTTTTCATGGTGAAAGTCCTCACTTCTCATGGAAAAGCAATGCTCATTCTTCTTAATTGCTGTTAATGATTCTCACCCCACTGTACTTGAATACACAAAAGACACATACTGTCTTGATCCTTACCCTCTCCAATTCTTAAACTAAGTCATAAAATAACCTGTGTGTGCTGACAAGTTGTTGGCTATAGTTTTAGCCTCAACATAACTCGGAGAAACTGAGATATAATAAATCCCCAAGGATGTGTGTGTAGGGGAAATCTGACAGACCCTTAACTGCAGCAGCCCTACTGGATGCCACTTCAAATAACAATGCAAAGACCTTGAGCTATCAAACAGGTTTACTGATGGAGAACTCTTATCAAAGTTCCTGCTGTTAGCTCTGACAGATTCACCACACATGGCTGCACATGGTTACACTTGATTCACTCGAGTATACAAGAAATAGCTATTCCCAAGTCTCTAGGACTTTGCAATAGTAATGTTTTAATTGCTAAGATGCTGAAGTGACTAATACCTTATGGTGAAAGTTTTCTTATGGTGTGGAGCCTTTCCTCTGATTCGAAAGCAAGCTGAAATCCTACTGTATATTTAAACAGTCTCTCCAACAACCCTGGACAGGGAAAGGGGCTTGGCAGCATGGAAATACTTTTCCCCTTTGATATAGGTCTCTGCACTTCTGGGATTTTATTCCAAAGTATGTATAGTCAGATGGATGGGAACTACCAATGAATCATACCAACCAGCACTTCAGGGGAGAGCTTGCTGTTGTTTGGAGCAGATGCAGTTATGCTGGTGAATTGACTGGGACACTCAGGGTCAAAAAAACTTTCTCCAAAACCATAATTAAGAAAAAGAGCTGCCACTACAGTGCTATGTCTGCATAAATTGCTGTCATGCTTATTTGTTAGAATGTTTAATTCACTTTGAGCAACTGTGAACAACAAATCATGTTTAATACTGAAATATAGCTTGTGAGTACCAACAGTGCTGTACACTGAAGGAACATGTCAGAGGAGAATAAGGATAGACACTAGACATCCTAGGTACTCAGGGGAGATGTATGACTTCAGAGAACAATTTCTGCTTTGAACTGCCCGCTGGAAAAGCATCTCTGCATTAGCTACATCGTGATTGTTTGGGTTGGGTTTTTTATTCATGATTTATGAAAATAATAATTAGAGGATTATTATTAATTACTATAAAAAATTAATTAAGGGAGGGGTGCAAAAGCTGAGAATTCACCTTCTTGGAATCAGGAAATAAGTAACATTTTCTGAAGCCTCCTACAAATAGTTCAATAACCAAAACACTGGCTAATGTAGCACAAATTTCTTTCTGGTTTTGACTAGAAATCCACTCAGGATTATTTTAGGAGTTTTTCACCTCCTCATTGCATATTAGAACAAATGTATACACAGTTTCTTTCAGAGTCCATAAAACACAAAACGTAAAAAATGTTTTTATGTAAACAGTATTTACAATACAAGATAATGGGCACTAATTTGAGACCTGGGTTCACATCCTATTTTAAGCTCAGGCACTGATACACGATTGACTCAGGAACTCAAACAGCTCAGCTCAGGCCCTCCAATGTGATCTCCAAGATAATAAAAGCAAAAAATTCAGTATTAACCACTGCGTTAGCTGTTTGTATCATCTCTACCTCTTTATGGACACCTTCAGAAAATACCGTCTGACCAGGAACAGATAATGAAAACTAACTGTCTGAATAAAACAAAATTATTATCTACCAGAGCAAAACAGGTTAGAATTCTCAAAATGAAGTATATATTGGCTTTGAACTTCAGAAATAACATTTTGTTTATTGCCTATAAGTAAGCAGAATTTCTTCCTAGTACTTCTAAACAAATAACTAGATAGTTAAGTATGCATTTTATGTAAAATCAACTATTGCTCCTTTTAAGTGTTCTAAGACCTTCCAGTGAATGTGCATTTCAAACCATTTATCCATAAAAACGCTAATTCAGAAAGCATTTATAAGACTTTAACCAGTTGCAGAATACAAGTGGAATTGTATTTCATTTGTGAATCACATTTCCATCAAAGAGCAAATAGCTGTAGAGATGGTTAAACCAAAAATAAATTTGCAACAAGTGATAACTCTGTTAAACTTTCTATCATATGGCTGGTGAACCAAGAAATATGTCAGTGCTCTGCCCAGGTTATATGCAGTCTTTGGCGGGAATGTGCAAGTTCAGATCTCCTGAGTTCCACAGTCTTAAATGAAAGACCTCCTTTCTTTTTGAAGCAGAACATCTTGGAAATTAAAGTCTCATCTCTTGGATACTTTCTTGTTCCTATACTTAAGTTATTTTTAGGGTTTCTTCCCCTTGCTTTTGGTATTATGAGAAAAAAAAAAAACACTTCAGGGAAAGTAAAGTCTATCCACTAAGATCCCAATGCCTATGACAATTTTGACAAGTTGTTTTTTTGAACACTCCGAATGAAGCACTTGTTCTGGCTGGTATTTATTTTTATATTTTCTATTAATAGACTATCTTCCATCTAATTTGTCGTTCAAGATTCTGCGTATTTGTGGCTTTGAATGTCTTCCGCTGTCAGAAATGTTTTGACTGACACACAGCCACTGCCTAACAAGCAACAGAATTCTGTCTCAAGATGTCATGCTTTTCTTCTTACCGAAAATATGCACAAGGATTTCATCAGTGGTTCTTATTTATATGAGAAATTTTTGGAACTCATTATGAAGAATCGTATGCATATTTTATGGAGATTTTTCTCTTTGTTTCCTTTTGTAACTCCAAGCAGAAACAGGCTGAAATGCTTCAGAAATAAAGTGAACATGAAGGAAATCCTTTCAAATCTATTCAGTACATTCAAATCCATTAGGCAGAACAACTCTCACTTTAAAAAAGAATTTCAGATTAAAAAAGACTACTCAGAAATATGTTGAAACACTAAAGCATCATGACTTCACCATTTGCAACTGTTTCTTATCAAGCCCTCAGTCTACATTTCTCAGCATGAGATATATTCTATTATCTGTGATTTTATATATCAAATATCTCTAGACTATGGTTTCGATAATGACTCTTACGAAGAATTTTTTTCCAGAATATTAACAAATTGTTAAAAAAACAAAACAAAATACAAACCCTTTCTTCAGAGAATTCCTGTTTTTCCTCCTTGTAAACTGAAATCCCTGAACAAACAGTTTTAGGGCACTCTGATATAACTATTATGTAGCACCATATTGGCTTACTTCTGCCTGAGGGTCTCATGTCATTAGCCTGTGCTCCTCTTCCTCTTTACTAAGAGCTACTACTTGGCTCCTTCCTGCCTTTTTAATTGTGTAAACTCTTTCTATAGTTCTCAGAATCTGCTCAGGGCTAATATCCTCAGATAACCGCAGTAACAAAATAGTTCCAATGGGCACCCTTAAAAGTTTCCTTTTACTTCTCAATAAGTCATAACCAGCTACTGGTGTTGCTCATTAAGGGTACAAGGAATATCTCCTCATTATGGCTACAGCTTATCTAGCATGGAATAGGTAAAAGGAAAATTTGCAAGAACTCCCACTGGATTTTAATTGAAATAGTAAAATTAAATTTGTCAGTAGATCTATACATAAGCTTTCTTACTTTCCCATTTGAATAGGTTCTTAGTCCATCACTTGAGGACAAAAAAAAATTGTATAAATATTTTAACACACAACTGTTAATTACGTATGCTAATAGCCACATTTCTTCCTTGGAGGTATTACAACTCTTAACTGGCTTCCTACTGAATCACTGCATAGCTTGCTGCCATTAGTCAGTTTAACATTTCTTCACTGCATAGGACTGTCTTCTTCCTTTCATACTTTAAGCTGATTTATTGAATAAACATATACATAATGTTTATTTGACATTATGAGTAGTCACAATTATCAGTGCTCTGCAGCTCAAAATAATTGTCAGTAATGAAGAATAGTTGAGACCTATTGCATTTCTGTCCTGAGGGACTGTCAGAAACACTAAGTCACATACATTGTTTAATTTGGTAGGTACTCACTATTTAAAAGGAGATAAAAATAGCAAGTGCATTTAAAACTACTGCAGACTCTTAAAAGTTGAGACGTTTTTGTCACATGTTTGCACACCTACACCATTACAATCCTCCTGTCAAGTACAAAAACGATCTTTGCAACAGAAAATAGACCTGAATTTCTTAGTTACCTATATGCTGCTTGTAAAAGGGAATACACCACATACTGGAAAGTTAATTCCCTTCTTACCTGTGCATTAGCTAGGACAAGCTATGGTGAACCATTCTTCACAACACCCTTCAGATTCCCCAGACTGTTGAATTAGATACTAACCAACTCAATTTCCAAGGTGTTGGTGAATTTGGGCAATTTTTTTTCTATTTTATTGAAAATCAGAAGACAGTGGCCATTGTCTTTGAAGAGGAAAGTCTGTCTCATCCCACATTTCCTAGGAGATGTCACAGCTGTGACAAGGAGGGGTTTATAATGCCACAGTTCGATGCCTTCATAATTTATTCTCTCTGATTTTATGCTCCTTTAGTCTCCTGCTCAACTATCCACTAACAAGCAGTGATACTAGCCAATAAATCAAAGACGTCTGCTTGTCACCACCAGATGCTTGGTCACATTGCAGCCGATTATGAGACATACAAAAGGACAATTTCATGTAGAGAGCCCCGTGGAGGTGTTCCACTGATATTCTGTTTGATAGGAGACCAGCGTGAGGTGAATGTATTATATAACTCAGTAACTTTTATGTCTCCTGGCAATGGAAAACTAAGCTGAAATAAAACTGGGAAGTAAATTAGGACCTCACCTTTATTACTATGCCATTTATGATCCTGCATCTTCTTCCAGTATGCTGACACAATTTAGCATAAAATTAAATCTTTTGATTTGTCTATCTTGCACTGTGTTAGGCACAGGAAAAAGCAGCTACTTTATTTTTCACGAAGGGCAGAAGAGGTGCTTAATATCAATTGTTACAAAGTGCATCAATTTTTCATGTGGCAGCCTTGAGAAAAAATAATCCATTAGCCTAATCAGTCAAATGCACAACTAACATGCCCAGTGCAAAGATACTGTTTGATCTCTCTTTTTCTCTCTAATTTATTATAACAAACACCATTAATAATAAGAACCAGAGAGTATTCTTCAGAACAGAGGAGGAGAGCTAAACTCTTGCAGCAACTCTATTGTAGCTTTTTTCTCAAACTTAAATACTATGATCTGACATTATGCTGTAATATTAACTGACAAAAGATTATGGATTATTCCAATGTGCTATTAATAAAATCCATAGGAAAACCAAACAGTTTGCCAACTCAAAACTGAGTATTTCTGGACAGCTGTAAATAGTCCTAAAAAACCACAGCATTTGCTGATTGCTCTCTGAAGAAGAACCCCTCTCCAAAATTTGATACTCCATGTGTTTATACCCCTGGGTAACTGGCTGAAAGGAAATTCAACCAGGATTTCTATATGTAATCATGCTTTTTTTTTTTTTTACTAGGTTCAATCTTCATAAAAGTTAGCTATCTTTTCCATAGGTATCTTTGACACACATGATGTAGATGTTACCAGGGAGTCACTACACTAGTACTTTTTGCTCACTCATCCTTGTATTTTAAAACATGAGTAGTTTTAAAACAGGACAAATTTGAGCACTGCTTGGACAGGTTCAGCTTTGAAGTCCTCCCTTGTATTCTGGTTTAATTTCCACCCCTGCAAATCTCAGGTTTGAATGTCTGAGAAATTCTTTTACTGAACATGGATTTAGCCTTAGTCCATCCCAGTTCTGAGCAGTACAGTCATGAGAACAATGACATCTAGAAGAAAATTTATGTTGCGATGTTAACACAAGCCCAACTAGCATTTGGCAGTCAGTTAACTGGGACATTAACATGGTTATTCAGTAGCTAGAGAATATGAGCATATGAAATAAATGGTATTAATATATGTGTGTATTCAATTTTAAAGAAACTATTTTTCAACCACAGCTCCAGCTGGAAGCATTTCATAGTGAAATGACAGGTTTATCAGCAGCATGGCATGAATTCTCACTATAGCAACACAGGACAAAAAATTTCCATTCAGTTCCCCAGTAGTAAATGATTGGCTTGCACCTTTTGTTTTAAGAAGCACTTACCTATGGTATTTATCTTCCTATCTCATTGCTTGCAGTAGATTTACAGGTCAAGTCAAACGACCTACAGGATGAGAAGAGCAAAATTGTGCATAAGGCGTAACATCAGGAAGGAAAAACAATAGTGTGCTTGACTGCTTTACAGAAAGTAAACCAGGTAGTACAGAAAACTGCCAGGGACCAGCTTTGTGTTTGATAATTCATCTGGTACATTTCCCAGATGCTAGATCTGAGCTTTCCTGTTCCTGTACTGGGTGTATTCTTCTAGAACTAGCCATTAACAATGAACCTCAAATTGTACTTTTCATCTAGGTTATCCAGCAGATTTGAGGAAACTTGGAGAAGCAACCAGGAATTACACCCTATGTCCTATTAGGACCATGATGTATGAAGCACATGAAAGAGCAACTTTCTATTAAAACCTTACTACTTTCATTACAGAACAAGAGAAGACCTGCATGCCTTCCATCATGTATTCCCCAAATACAGCTCCTCTAGCACATTCCCTTTCAAAACTGAAAAGACTTCATTCTGCTATGAGAAATGCTAGAGTTACAGCTTGCAAGTAACCTTTTGATTTCCAAATACACTCTTAGGAATACGCATTTAGAGATACTTACATAAAACTACAATTAACAGCTGCTTCCTGCTTCCAACCTCTACGCTTTTTTCTGAGAAGTATTCAACCACATTAGACAAGCACCTAGCCTGCACTAAGTTCTTTAATTTAAAACATGACAATGTACACTCCTCTTTTTCTTGATAGCAGTTTTCAGAAGAATCTGTAGAAAAACGTTTAGAATATAAAGCTCAGTCTGCAATATAATATATGATTCAAAATAACCAGTTTTAATGTCAGTGATCAATTTTGATGCTTTAGCACAGTAACAAAGCAAAACACTTTGGAAGCAGTATCAAAACAATCGTGCTTAACATTGGTAAGATGGAAACTGTAGCATTAAAGGAAGCACTGATACACAGCATCAGGTGCAATACATATGATAAAATATTGGCTTCTTAACAGTGAAAGGATTAGACACCTACAGAAGGGGCTTAAGCATCTGTCATCTTTTCATGAAAAATGAAGAAATTTCTCAAATATCTTGTTCCTAAGGCCTGAGATGTACACTAAAAAAAAATCATCAGGGGGAATTATGTTCTTATGAACCTTGAACTTTTGGATAAGATGAGGGTGAATGTCAATTCATCCATTTACAATCACTCAAACCTGGTTGCACACAATATACAAACAACAAAGTAGTCCTCCTCCATGCCCAGCCAAGAAGCCTTAAATGTGGCTATTCCAGATTAAAACCCCCTGGTTATGCTAACAAGAAACTCCAGAAACACAGTGCAGTCTGTGGAGTAGCCTGCAAGGCAAACTGAAGATACTCTTGGAAATGTGTGCTTTTATTCATGACTTTTAAAATTGCATGTTTACATTAAACACAAGTTTTAATGAGGGTGTTGTTTTGGGTTTTTTTGTCAATGGGCTATTTTGTGAAATTCCTCTTGCTTTTTTCTGTCACTCTTTGCTGAAGATACACTTTGTACAATTAACAACTGATGTAAAAGTTCATCAGAAAATGTTTGCAAAAACAAATAGGCTGGTTTCATTCCTCTCACTATGTCTGACAGTTCTGTCAGTAATTTGAGCACAGTCTTTCCAAAATAATTAATTTCTACTGATTTTCAACATTTTTTTCAAAAGCACTAGTGGTCCCCTGTGGGAAAAGGAAACAGTAATTTATTCTTAAACTCTAGTTTGCTGAAATTAAGAACCTTTCCATAAAAATAAAAAGCCCTTTTGAAAAGACTACTTCTCCACATTAGAAGTATAAATATGCTTGTTTATTAAGTACATTAATAGTTTCAATGAACTCCATGCGACAACAGCTATATTTAAAGTCAACTGTGTGTATGAATCATTAAGTAACAGGGGCAAGAACTGTGATAAATGTGCCTTTTTTTTTTTTCTCCCTATGGCCTAGGATTTCCATTGCTATGTTATGTTAAAGAATTGCTTTTTTTTTTTTTTTTTTTTTTTTTTTGTTAGGAGCTAAAGTTTGCCTCAAAGCATCTCTATTTTAGCTTTTTCACCAAACGCTGCTTAAAATTCTGATGTAATTTGTAAGCAAGTTACTTGGAATTAAATATGATCCATTAAGGTAATAGTAGAAATCAGTGTGGGTTATTTGAATAGGTTCTGATACCCTGAACATTAGTTTTATAAGTAGGCAACCAGTTGTACAGATTTCAATTGATCTATTCACGTTTGAACTTAAGCATATGGCCAAAGTGACTGCAACAGCAGGATCTGCAAAGGTTAAAGAATTAGGTTAAAAGAAGGCTTACAAAGAATGGATTCATCACAAGCATATCCTCCTGCTGCATGGTGGGTGTACTGCCAATAATTAGAGACAAAAGATGGCATTCCGTGACTTTAAAACAGTGACCAAATAAGGTTAGTGTAAAATAAATCATAGGAGTGAGGTGGTTTAATGGGTTTTTAATGATCCTAATGTTTTCAGTTTTAATGAGTCCTTTTACATCAGCTTTAATCATTTTATGAGACTAAAAAATGGCTTAGTTTGGTTTTCTCTTCTATCTCCCAACAAGCCAAAATGGAGGAGTGGTTAATGGGAGCCAACTTTCATAAGAGGAAGCCTAGACAATGGAATAACTGCTAAATTTATTTATTTAGAAAAATGATACATTAGCTACCAATTTAGTGAATGACAATTTTTTTGAAGATCGAAGGGAACATTTTACTGCAGTGCAGGTAAGAAACAACTGAAAAGAATTAACTATTGCACACTCATTAATACTATGAAATTGAATTTAATCTTTTCAGCACTATGTACACTTAATGTAACTTTAAGGATCAGAAATTAATACAAGTCATTTAATCTTTTAAAATTCACACATAGAAATTTCATGTCTTACAAGAATCTTTCAGAATAGATCATTTCCAGTAGTTCAGCAGGATACCCCTCTTCTATCCAGCTTTAGTAGGTTTGCTCAAAGGCATTTCCCCTCCAGGGAAGTGCTTCTACGGCAGACAGCAGAGTGCAACCACTGAGACCTGGACACATATTGACCAAAACAAGGGAGGAGCCAACATCCCCAACTGCCCAAGCTGTCTGTTTTAGCAAAGTGCTCCCAGGCAGCCTGTTGGATGTAGCAGTGGCAGCTGAAGGCACAGATGCCTTTCCTTGGTTACCTCACGGCAGCCGAGCACACAATCCGTTCTGCTGGCTATTCTACACAAACAGTTCTCTATGGTAGCCTAGCTCTAGACAGTGACGTCTCATTCCTCATGGCATGAGAGCTTAGGACTCCCCTACAGCTCTGCCAAGTGGATTGATGCAAGATTACTCTGAGCTCATCTTTCTCCCTATATCCTTATTCTCCAATCTTGACCAACAAATAAATCGTGGTTCTGCTAAACATTTTTCCTACACTTGTACATACACATTTCAACAAGAAGCAATAAATTCAGATGGATTATATATTGTTGTGCGAAAATATTTTAAAATTCCTAATCATTAACATTACCATTATTTTCTGGTATCTTTTGTCTGAGTTAAAATGAAATTTCAATCACACAAAAGATGTCTAAATTCTGTTCTAAGGTAAATAAAACCCACAGGTTTACTGGAGTCATACTAGTAACAAAACTGTTTCTCATAAAAGCTCCATTCTGCATCTTTAATGTATTAAATCCTCACCTAAAAAAAAGTTTATTTCAGTAAGGGCAGCAGCATAAAATTAATTGTCCACTATTACCATGGCAAGGGGGTTGGAACTTGATGATTCTAAGCTCCTTTCCAACCCTAACTATTCTATGATTCTATGATTTTTGGTTGATTGGGACCTTCTTCACTAGACATACTGTAGAAACTCAAACCAATTCATGATGTTAAGGAAAAACCTGGGGTAGTGTTGTGGGTTAGACTCAGGTGGCAACTCAGTACAAGGCAGCTCCTTGCTCAGCTCCCAGGCAGGATGGGGAGAATGGGAAGAATATGAAACCCTCAGGTGGAGATAAGAACAGTTTAATAACTAAAACAAAGTCAAATACAGTGATAATAGAAAGAATACCATTATTATTAATAATAAAAAAACCAAATAGTAGTAGTAGGAGGAGGAGTTGTAGTAGTAGTAGTGAACAACAAGAGAAGAAATGAAAGCTCAGAAAACACAACTGAAGCCCAATACAATCTCTCGCCACCTCATGACCGATAGCCAGCCTGACCCAAGCGGCAATCTGCTCTCCAGGTACTTCCCCTGAGCTTATATGCTGGGCATGAGGTGCTGTGGTATGGAATACCCTTTTGGCTAGTTTGGGTCAGGTGTCCTGTCTCTGCTTCCTCCCAGCTTCTTGTGCCCCTGCTCACTGGCAGAGCATGAGAGGCTGAAAACGGTAAATGCTACTGGGCAACAACTAAACCATCAGTGTGTTATCAAAATTGTTCTCAGACTAAAGCCAAAACACACTGCAGCAGCTACTAAGAAGGAGAAAAATAACTGTTACAACATTCTGTGGCAAATTTGGTAATAAGCTGCAATGAAGTGGCACTTTTGTCCTCGACAGGTTCCCCAGAGATGAAACCAGGATAGGTAGGGAAGAAAAGCTGAGTGAAGGAAGATACATCTCACTGCATACTGCAAGGTATTTCCAGGTCCCAAAATAACTTGTAGAGAGTGATACTGCTATTGCAAGGTTGCATGGCTAACAAGCATGCCTAAGATCTAACACATGGTAAAAGTGCATACTTAATTTCCTAGTATATCCTGTCCCATACATCAGCATTGGGATGTTTCTCAAGTACACAAACCACGAAATCTTTTTAAAATGGGAGGAGTGGGGGGTGGTGTTAAAACAAAATGCAGATGTTCTTGACTCCGCTTACCCAAGGGAAAGAAATTACTCTAAGTGCAATACCGGCTAATCTAGCTTTGTCAGTGCAGCTGTCCAGTGAAAGTTCTGCCATACTCAAGCCAAGAGAGGTGCTTCTTGTCTACACTTTCTCTGAGAAGAGCTTGACCTCCAGAGATGACTAAAAGTCTTGTTGTACAGCACTGCTCATGAAAAGGACTGTTGGAAGCATTCTTGCTAGAAATCTCTTTTCCTACAAGTTCACAGGTTCATTATTTGGAATGCAAATTAAATTGCTTAAACAAACAAGCCCCTCCCCCCTTTCTCCTCAGAATAACGGAGTACAAACCCACAAAGTAAAAGGTGAACAAAACCAACATACACTAAATCTGAAAGAATACCACATACAAATTTAGGTGACGCTTCTGAAGCGACATATAAGAGAGTAAATAATAGCTTCTTTTATATGAATCATTGGCTGAGATACTGTAAAATTCCCCTCAGGTAAAAAAAGGTGTTATCATACCCATTATGAAGCTGTGAATGTGGTTTAGCTGTGACTAGACAAGACTGACAGATTTTAATTTCAATTGGTATAAGAAGATAGAATAAATAACCAAGGTATCACCAAATATAAATAACCAAAGTTCACTAGAGAGGAATACAACAAAATCAACTGTTGTAATAATTTTTCCTAATTGAAATATTCTATCAATTGGAGATTGCTTTTTCTGTTCTTCCTACTATAAAAGGATAACTGATAGCTTATATTTTCCTGTTATTATGAGAATATTGTATTGTAGCTTGTCTGAGAATAAACTTCCAACTTTTGTGCCAAAGATGTTGATTGGTTTGTCAGCTCAGCACACCTCGTTTCTTTTGCCAATGATCTCCCAGTCAATCTTAAGGTATATTAGGTTTATGAGTTCTCTGACCTAGTGTTGTGCCCTTTTCCCCTGCTCAGATGCATACCGCACACATTCATGCCCTGCATATGAAAATATACCAGTATCAGTTATTGCCATATGCCAATCATTTCATGCATTACACTGAGAAAACTTCGGTGTCATTAACTAGTTTGGTTGCCAGAGGTCATTTAGCAACAAAACAGCTATAGTTTCTCTTCTCCTTACAGTATTCTATTCAAGACGTAAATATTTCTTTCTCAACATAGCAATGATTTTGTTAATATTCAGAAACGGAAATCTTTCCATTTCCTTTTACCACTCCCTCAGTTTTATGGGGCCAACCATCATATGTAAAACCTCTTCAGCTTCTATATATAAAACTGGACGGAATCATAAAAATGATGCCTCAACAGAAGGAATCATGTCCTACAATTATTTCACATGCCCATCTGCTCTCTTCCTGTCCCGTTCCCCCTCTAGTATTCTTTAGAGAATGAAGCTACTGATTCCCTTCCTTCCCCCAATTATTTTCTTTCAAATAAATAGCAGAGAGAGATACCAGAACAGCTGATCTAGTGTCCTGCTTATGATTACTGATCAAGCAGAGTAGAAAGAATTTGTAGAATGCCAAAAGAGGTTTGAGGACAAATATTAGTAGGCTCACTTCATCTCTTTTTGTTGATTTCCAGGTTTGGAACTTTTAAAGTTCATAATTTCAGACTTTTCCACCATAAGCATAGATCGCAGGTGTTTTCTTACTCAAGTCAAGAACTGCCATTGAGTTTCTATTCAACATGCAATCATTCTCCTCACATGCTTATACTACACTATTTTTACAAAGCAGGAAAACATAGATTAAGTTACTTCTAGCTTTTCATATTCACTTACCAAAGCACTACCTACATCAGCCAAAAAAAGTTAACTAATACAGAAAATGACAAGTAAGAGATATTAAGCAAAATAATACTTACGTGCATACTCAGAGATATCAGAATCAATGTGTATCTCTTTGGAGAATGTTTATGAGTATTAAAACATGTACACATTCATCCAGCTGTTAAAATTTCAGTCATAGCGCATTAAATTCAATTTTCATTGCCTCTAAAAAATCACATATAGTGAATTTTTATTGCCAAATTTCGAGGTAAACTTTCATTGCCTTTAAAAACTGCACTCTAAAAAACTATATAGTGACTCCCATAACCCCCTTTTTGGTGCAAGACCTAATTCATTAGCAACAAGAAATAAATAGAAACCAGTTTTATAATAGAGCTGTCAGTATCCTAGTGAAAATTACAGAGAAATCAGTCTGAAATATGCCACTTGGAGGGATGAATGAATACATCAGCACTGTATAAGCCTTGCTGGAAGCAAAGAGCATCCAGGATGAAAAGGACAGTCTTTACACACATGAAATAGCCCTAGGAAGAAATCTTGGAAGTAAATCAATCAGACAAACTTATGGGCATTATGGGCTTAAAAGAAATACTGAAGAAGCAGAATGAGGAAGATACAAGGTGAAATCCTGCTTCAGTGAGAATGGAAAAGAACAGATCTTATCCAGAGCAATAAAGCCTTGGCTGTCTGGAGCATCAGGACGGGACCAGCTCTTTCTGTGTGCTGCAAGTGCAGACTTACAGAGTTACAGAGTTTTCAAAGAACAGATCCTTCAGAAATAGCAGACCTCATTGGAAAGCATAACTGCTATCAGTCAGTTTTCTCCTGTTCCTGTGAGTGATCTAAAAGAGTTAACCTGAAACCAATTTTCTCCCTTTATTAAGATCCTTAATGTGAGATGGTTTGGTCCCCAGTCAGTTTTTGGTTGAGAAGACACGTCAAAAACTGAATTGTAGACTTAGTACTGGTCATGAAATCACATTAAAACTTGTAGATAACAACAGATTTCAGGGGATGAGACAATGAATTTTAATAGTGACAACTTCATTCTATTAATTGACTTGATAAGTAATTGACTTAAGTAATTTCTGCATTTCTCATATTCAACAGTAACCATTTTCAAGAATCTGAAAAGGTGAAACATCTACTGTGATTGCATGTTGAATTTTAAACTGCTAGGAGAAGAAAAATAAAATAATAATAAAAAAACAAACCCAAAAGAAGCAAACAAACAAAAACCCCACAAAAATCCCCACAAACACTTAAACCCCTGCCATGGCCTTGGAAAATTGTTTATAAATTTTATAAGCCAATGTATTTCAAAAGGACTAAAAGTAATTGTTAAGAAAAATCTTTCAATCTAGATTGTTGATTTCTTGAATTATTGTGAGATCTTAGCTATTGTTATCTGTAGCTTTTCCTAACAGAAATCCTTGAGTTCTACATACATTTTGTATCTTATATGATATACCAGATATCTCATTCCATTGTGAAAATCAGAAAGTATTATCTTCTTCTATATTCACCATTGATTTCATGACATTCACCAAAATCTTTAGCACATCTTATTATCAGAGCACTGCATATACCCTCTTAATGGTAGGAAAGAAATTCAAATTTAGTGTTCCTAAGATGATATTTGCATAAGTACTCTTGTTCATCTAAGTGCTATCTGAGCTGGATTGAGATCATGGCCAAGTTAAAATAGATAATTCTGCATCTGCTTTTGATACATTAATATCATATTTCTGAGGATACAGAAAGTATAGGAAGCTAATAGCTTACTTATTTGACTTGATTTTGAGTATTTCACTAAGGGGAAATCGGCTTCACTAAGGGGAAACCCTGCCTGACCAATTTAGGGGCCTTCTATGATGGGGCTATGGAACTGATGGACAGGGGCAGAGCTGTTGACATCATCTACCTGGACTTGTGCAAAGCTTGTGCAGCAGAGACACTGTCTCACAAGACATCCTTGTCTCTAAATTGGAGAGACATTAGTTTGATAGATGGACCACTCTGTGGATAAAGAACTGGCTGGATGGCCGCACGCAAAGAGTTGTGGTCAATAGCTCAATGTCCAGCTGGCGACCAGTAACGAGTGATGTCCCTGAGGGATCGGTGTTGGGACCAGTCTTGTTCAACATCTTTGTTGGTGACATGGACAGTGGGATTGAGTGCGCCCTCAGC
>JANHGB010006780.1:0-73474 GCA_026283785.1 Coracopsis vasa
TTCCAGGAGAATCTGCTCCAAGATTTTGCCAGGCACAGAGGTGAGACTGAGTGGTCTGTAGTTCCCTGGGTCATCCACTTTCCCCTTCTTGAAAATGGGGGATATATTATGCTAAATGATAGCTTTGCTCATACAAAAAGAATTAGAAAACTTCTTAAAAGGTGGAAACTGGAAATAGAAGCATAAAGAGAAAAAGCATTTTGTCTTCTTTAGTGAGTTGTGCAAATCTGTTCATGTCACAGTGAAGTGTTGTACATACAGGTCTTCTGAAAAATACAGTGCAGAACTTGTTGTCTGTAGAATAAACATTGCACTTCTCTGCAGACTACAATCATCAGTGTTCCCTTCAGGTAGAAATACTTGAATCAGCCATTTGAAACAAGAACTGAGCTGATTCTTAACAAGAAAATTGAGAGTTGCAATAGTATAGATTCTTCTAGAAGAACTCAGTATTTTTCTGAGCATCCCTTCGGATGTGATTTGAACAAGTTCATCTAAAATTGAAATTCCATCAGAATGAAAGTCAGTGGGGAAAGCACCACTGATTTTACGATGACAAGAATTTCAGTATTCAATTTTGGCAGCTTTATATAGAGCTTTTTCTGTCCAGCGGTATCTCCTTCCTTTGTATATATGCATATTTTAAGACTGAAATTCATTCTGCAAAAACTTTTCTAAGGAAGCAGGAACTAACCTGAAGAAGACACTTTTTAAAAAATAGACATCATGAGTCTCAATAAAATTTATAAAATAACTACTATTCCCTAAATATAAGCTTGTCATATCTGGAAATTGTTATTTGTGCAGGCATTCTGAACAATTAAACATGCATCTCTCTGCTTTATGCTCAGATGTCTCTTTGCAACCATAAATAGTAATAAAATATGGCACTTCAATGCTTAGATTTAAAAAAAAGTATTGCAATGTTTTTGCCCCAGAGCCTGATCTCACTTGTGCTGATATCAATCTCAAGTGCATCTATTGCACTGGTGTTGAGACCCCAGTTCTGTTCTCCTCAGATTTGATTTTAGAAGGGGCAAGAACTTAGAACATTTTGCATGTAAATGCCATTTTTATTATTGGCTTGTGGCTGGCCATGAAACTTTGTCTTTGTTCCATTTTATACAGTGCTATTGTTTGAATGTCAAGAACTTTATTAGGTACAATTGGGGAGACCTCAGCTTTCAGCTGTTGAAACTACAGCATGTTAGTGATTGTATGGTTTTATTACATGTTTTCTCAAGGCAAAGGGAATGGAGGGCTGTCTTTGAAGAAAAAGTTTAGACAACACTGTTGCTATACAGTCTACCTACAACTGACACTTTCCTTGATTCTTAAATCAGGTTTTCACAGGCTCTTGTTCATATTTTTTTTTCAACCCCTGTTTGAATCAATATTAATCTGAGTTCCAGCCACCACCTAATAGACATGCCCTAGATCACTTGCATGGGTGGACAAAGATTTCAGTCTTCAGCTACTTTAGATTAACTTTAATAACAGGGAGAAACAGTGGAGGAGGTGGTGCAGTCTAAGAATATATTCATGGGTGTAGGACTGTTTGTGTAAGGCTGCACTGAAGCCTGTATTAACCTTGTCATTGCTGTCGTTATTACCCTTGTTAGCTAGACCGAAGATCCAGTGCGTAGATTCTCCTGCACTGGCACAAAACCACTTAACTCACCCCATCCATGACTCTGGGCTATCTTGAGACTTCAGCATGACTGAAGTTGCTGAAGTAGCTCCAGGCTGAGCAGAACACTATGTG
The DNA here is from genome assembly GCA_026283785.1 of Coracopsis vasa. Lineage (NCBI taxonomy): Eukaryota > Metazoa > Chordata > Aves > Psittaciformes > Psittacidae > Coracopsis > Coracopsis vasa. Next base: position 1,766 of record JANHGB010006780.1, read on the forward strand.
TTCGGGTCTGGCCTCTTCTTACCCCTGCTTCTTTTTATTGTGGATGTTATTGCTAAGGTAGTTTCTACAAGAAGTGCCATATAGATGGTTCTCAGCTGCTCTTGCCTCTCTGAACTATGGAAAATGAAGAGCTGCCAAGAATGAATTTCTCTCACAACCTCATTGCAGATCTGTGTACAGGTAGCATAAGGCCAGCATGAGCTGAACTGGAAAATCAGGCTGTTCTTAGAAGTGCTGATTTGAAGAGAACAATTTCATGGCCAGTTTTCCAGTACTACTATTTGCTAATGTGTCCTTGAATTTTGATCTTTGTCTAACATACTGACCATGGACCTTCATCACCAAGCAGGTCTAAAGTGTGACATTGAATTTCACTCTGAGACACTTTGATAAGTTATCTTATCTGAATAGACAATTTGGATGAAAAAGACAAAGTGCAACAACATAGTGACTAGATGAATGTATTTATTAACATGTAGATAGAGGCTTTTTGTGTGTTTTGGATTTGTTGGGGGTTTTTTTAGTTAATTTTCAGTGCCATTTTCCTTGGGTCTCTTTTTATTTGTTTTGGTTTCTGGGGTTTTTTGGGGAGGTTTTTTTGTTTGTTTTTGGTTTGGGTTGGATTTTTTTGTTGTTGTTTTTGTTTTTTATTGTTGTTTTTTAATTCATACCACTTTAATCAGTCAATCTGGGGGGAGAGGGAAGGAATGAAGGCAGCTATCAAAAAACTCACATTGCAAATCTCTTCTAAACAATTTTATTGATTCGTTTCAATTTTCTGACATATCTAGTTCAAGTGCTAAATTGATATCTGACCATCTGGCACCAATGCCTGTTCAAAGTTGCTGATTACTGTTCAGATGGAGGCAATGTTTTTATTGGCATACTAACATGACTTTCAGACACAAAGGAGTTTTGCCTGTTTCTCAGTATCAGGGCTGAGTCATGGCATAAGGGAATACATATTAGTACTGGCATTTGGATGGGAAGTGCTGGAATTCTTTTTTTTTTTTCAAATGTGCTTTGCAAGCACAACAAACGAGAAGAAATTCATCATTAATTAACATTGTCAAACACTGGAGATGAAAATGCAAAAATGTAAAAACCCTGCACGAGAAAATAGCAAGACCTGCTTGTAGAGTTTCATAATAGAAATAAAAGAAAGAATGGTATAAATGAACTATAAACGCAAATATGTGCATGCGAGTAGCAGAAGAAACAGCAGAACAAGGGATAAGAGAATCGCCTATACTGATAATGAAGGACATTGTTCCCAGGACACTGCTCCCAGGAGACCTTTCCCAGAAGCAAAATTGGGGCATGTATTTTATCTGCCAAGATGTGAAGGTCTGTGCACTGATAAGACCACAGCACATATGCCTTGCCAACCGGATGGCTGCAGACAGGTTGCAAATCACATACGCTTTTCTTATTAGTCCACCAGGAAAACAGACACAGATTTCAAACAAACAAGGAAGAACACAAACGAGACTTTGCTTGTAATATATAGAGATTGAACTAAGGAAGTTGCTGAAGTAAAAGATTCCCATAATAACTCCTGAAGAGTGTAAAAGATCTGTCCCCCTAGTATTTCACCATTGCTAGTCTAAAGAACATCAGAGATCTAACAGGGACTCAGTAACTCATACCCTCTATGCATGTTTTCCTGGGCAGGCCACTTGGAGACGTGTCCTGATATTTCTGGTTCTGTAGATGTGCGACTCTGAATGAATTCAATTTGAGACTGAATGCATGGGATTTGGCAAAATCAACTTAAGAGATCGTAGAAAACAATATTGCCTTCTACTGCACAAGATTTCACATTTGTTAAATTACTTTCTTACCTACATCATGAACAACTTGCAACTTCAAAATACTGTCTACTTTACCATTCCTATCTGAAGGGCAAAGCTAGAAAGGATAAAGATAAATTTTTTTTGGTTGTTTTGGTTTGTTTTTTAATTGGCTTTTTGTATGGGCTGAAGAGACTCTCTTTCATGGGAATTAAACAACAAATGCAAGATAGCCATTTAGATGTTTTACTGGACTCTGTGCCAAGTCTTTTAAAATGAAAGCCTGGCTGATCCCCTGGTATACTGTGTGGTCAAATACAGCCTGATGTCATGACAACTTGCTTGGCCTTGTATGACTTAGTTTCCAGAAAACCTGGAGCATAAACCCATCAGACATGCCCACAGATTTATACAAACAGAAATTATGAAGTCACCTATGCACAGTTTCTGCATGCTGAAGAACTATATGACTGAGTTAAACTAGCCACAACACTCTATAGCTAGGTGCTGTGCCCAACCATACAGGTAGATATTTGGGTAACAATGCTGGCTCTGAGATAGAGTAGATACAGTTTAAGTTACGCAGAATTGCTTTTGCATTCACCAGAAAAAAAGGATAATGGTCCTAATTATGCTTCCAAGTCCTGCTGTTCAGCTTTATTAGCTTTAGTGGGAACAAATGAACTATATTTGCCTGACTGCTTCTGACATCAGAAATGTATGTTGAAAGCAAGGTTCACTGCTATTGAAACTCACAGATCTAACTCAACCCACAACAATCTGAACTGGTTAGTGAAGTGAGATTGGATGTGAGCTGCACTTGGAAGTGGAGAGGATCTTATATAAAATAGGAGGAATAGTGTAAATAGTGTAATATAGGATGATATATGCACATTCGCTGTCTTGATCAGGGGCTTTCCTGTCTTATGTCAAAATATGGATGTCTTCCAGCAGTGGAAGACGTCATCTGACTAGATATTCATTTGTTCCCTAGTCATATGGCTGTCATTGACACATCTGTATCACAGGGAAGGACAACCTCATGAGGTACATGTCACCTGGTGGGCATCTGTCCATGTGACACATACATGCATCCAGTTAATTAGCTGAGGTGGATGTCATGTTGCTTGCAGGAATGGTGATCATCTGACAGGGCATAGCCTCAGCAAATGTTTTTGAGCATCTCCATAAATTGTTTGTGATCCATCCTGTGCTTACTGAAGCTGAAGTAAAATCTATGGGTTTTTACCTGGTGAAGGAACAAAATACTTGTGATGAATTACATTCTGTCTAATATTACAAAACAGATTATATCCTTGATATATATAACACTGATTTGTAGCAGGTATGAGGGCAAATAAAATAGCAAGTCAGAATTATTTTTTCTTGAATTTAACCTTTCTAGCAGAAGGTTTCATTTTATTATTGCACTGGTTAACAGGTTAACAAGTAAAGGCTGAAGCTTATCTCAGTTACTTTGATGACAAGTGACTTAGTTTCCACAATAAAAATGCTCTCTAGAAGACAACTTCTTCCTGGACCACCTGTATAAAAAAACATTTATACACTACCAGAAATTACATTTCTGACCTTAATTCTTATAAAGTATAGGTCAGCGAATAAAGTCACATCTCAAACCACACACCAGTAGAGCTCCAAAAAAAAATCTCCTCCCTCTCCCCACCCCAAACCCTAATTAAATGTCTAATCTGATTGCACTAACTACAGAAGAGATATGCCAGGGATCACCAATAGGTACCATCAACACTGGTACCCCAATAAGAAGCATTAGTCAAAATAAGTAATGAGTTACTCAGTAGTTGAGAGGCACATTTTCCAGTGATCTACAAGGACTGAATTAAGGCTCAGTAACACAAGCACCTCCTAAAAGAGAAACCTCCTTTCTCATACGCAGGCTATATCTGGTCATACGTGGGGAATGAACAGGGTTCACATGAAAGAGAACTGCAGAGAATGAGTTCAGGAACAGATGAATAGTTCTGCAGTGTTGTATCCAAAAATAGGTACAATTCACTCACAGGTGCAATTGTTAATTACCAGTGTTCTTGCATCTGTTTTTTCTTTTTTAATTTTTGATCAGCTCCAAGTATTTATTTATATACTTCCCTAAGATTTACCCTTAGAATCTCTAAGGTTTACCCTCTCTTTTCACTTTTTCATTCATTTTATCTTTTTGTCTTTGATTATTTTAAACATTTATTTCCACCATACAATTGCTTAAGATTTCAAATTTCGTTTGATGGCAGTACATTCCATTTCTATACTTTGATTTCCAGTTATTTCCCTGTGGCAAGAGCTTTACAGCATTCTCAGATGGGAACGTATTTCTGGATAAGCAGCAAACCAACCTTCAGAGATCTCTTTTTCTCTTTCAGCTCAGTTTTCATGATATTATGAGATGACAAATTGTAAGTTCACCTCCACCATTTAGATATAACCCAATCTGCCGAAGTGTGTATCATTAGTTTTTACTTCCTAGGTTTTGGCTCTTGGGTCTGTCTTGTCCACAGCATGCAAGTTTTCTTTTTCTTTGTTTTAGGAATTGATTTCTGTCACATGGAGTGAACAATTGGCCATGAAATGCCAGGGGAAGTTTTCCACTTTGGCACCATTCCTTTCCAAATACAAAGCAGGCTGGTCTTACTGAGTGAAGGCACAATTAACTACCCTCTCTTTGATTTTAGCTTGTAAAGGGCAGCATCTGCTGAAATTACAAGCCAGCATACACATTGTTCACTGTATTCCATAGTCAAGGACAGCCTCTGGCTCTGTAGCATGTTAACTATCCAAAAGTCTGTCTCAAATAATTTCTGTCTCACCACAGCTTTTTTTTTTTTTGGAGTGTGATTGCTACAGTGTTTCAGAACACTCTTTATATTACACCCTTCTTTCCATTTGTCAAGAGTCACTGGATTGCATATGACAAAAGAGATTTCACCCTGCAGATGAAGCATTTGGCATCATCAGGCCTTGAACTGTTTCTTGTAGCTCCATGGAAGATACACATATCAGCTCTTTACATCCCTGTTACATATTTTGGGTAATCAGTTCTTCCAGAGCCATCAGTGTTGTTAATCTCTTGATCCCACAGCAGCACAGCAATCTTCAGCTGACCTAGAGACCATGCTTATTAGCAGACAGAGCTTACTTGTAGAAACACATCCAGTTTATCACTTTAGAAGGTCACCCTACCTATCTACAACAGTATTGGCAACTAAGTTACAGAAAACTAAAAGATAATTAAGTCTGGTTTTATTGTCTATCCAAATATGTTAAGTCCACTTTCATGTCTTCATTAGCATTTCTTTCCCAGGCATCCATCAGCCATGAGGTTGAAGATGGGACTAAGTGCTCTCCCTAACAGCAAAATCACTCTGGTTATGCACGGAATCAGAGGAGTAGCTAAATAATGCAAACTAACTGTAGAGACTTGCCATTACACTCTCCTCTGTACAGTACTATCAGCTAAAACATGTGTGTTGTTTTATCTGGTTTGCCTTGGACAGTGACACTTGTAAATGCTGAGTCTGTCATAGAATCATAGAACAGTTAGGGTTGGAAACCTTCGATTTGCTGCTTTTTATAAGAAAGTCAATTTTATTCAGTGGAAACACTGGAGGGAGGTTTTTCCATTCTCACAGGGGATGAATCTCACAATTTATCTTGTGCTTGTTACTACTCTTTCTAAGACAAACCATTTTTTCACCAAGTTATGCATCCTTTTATACAAGATCTAGCTCAGGACACAGTAACTGCCTGTCCTTGTGTCACAATAGAAAAAAAAAATGAAATCAGTTTGTTCTGAAGTTTATGGAATTAAAAGTAGTACATACATGTACTAAGTGATAAAACTTGAAATGGGAGGTTCTGACTGAATAGCAACTGCACCAGTACATCATAAACACTAGAGAATCTTATCACAGATACTGAGAACTGCTCTGCCTTTGCTTGCTGTTCTCATCGAGCAGTGAATGCTGAGCATCCTAACTGATCTATTTTGTTTCCTAATTTTCTTGGCATTGCTGACTCCTTAAACATGTCAGAAAAAAGTTCCAGCTGAAGGACTGAACCATTCTTTTCTAACAACTCCTGAGGTGAAAAGCTATTTGTTTCAAGGTGCTGTACTTAGAAAACTCAACAATGATAATCACACTCTGGACGCATTCATAGAAGCCTAACGTAAATCTGAAGGGGTATTATATGTCTCCATTTACCATCCTTGGAGAATGCAAATATCTGTACTTTGAATATGTTAAAGCATACAGTGAGCTTGTTGTGAGGTAATAATTTATTATTTTAGCTCTACTTCCTCCTAATAATCAGTTCAAAGGCCCTTTCAGATAGACCTTTTCAAATGTCAGTGTCCAAAGCATAATGGAAGGGGTGTGTTAATGCATCACTGAACTTAATATGCACAAAAAGCCTGACCTAAAATCCTTTGAAATCCATTAGAAGGTTCCCACTGACTTAATAGATTTAAGTCAGGTCAATAATTACTAAAGCTGAGTTTATCTTACGCCTAAGGTTTTACATCTAAACATAGACCATCTTTTAAGAATGTCAGGTCTACAGGTAGCGCTAAATTAGGAGCTTAGTCTCATCTTGAATATTTGCATTCTGTAAGGGAATAATATTTTACTGTTTGCATTTTTTTTATACAGGGAAGAAACGCATGGATGTGGAGGGAGGTTTGAGGTGAAGGTGCTTGTCAGGATCTGAAATTGCACAAAATGGTAAAGAGGAGTCAAAGAAAGAGCTTGCAAGAAGAAACAGCACTCAGAATTCTGGTGTCATTTCCTTTTTCCCCATATCTCAAAAACACTGGGCTTTCTGGTTTTTCATAGTCTTGAGTCAGTCTCTCAGCACAAAGAAAAATGCTGCATTTTCATAGACTAAAGCTAGCTTTTGTTCTAATTATTCCCAGAAAAATTACCTAGAGGAAAATTACATACAAGAATTGCAAAGAAAAAATGGGGTGATTAGGTCTTTCCCTTAGTATTCTATTTTTAAGACTAAAGACAGTGAAAATAAAGTGCTTAACTCTCAAACTTCTTTTTTCTTTGAACAGCTCTGCTGATCCTGTGTGTTGAAGCAGAAATGTACGATTTGGCAGTGGGTTGCTTTTATATCAGATATGTTTTTTTCATCTCCCTCACGAAAAAACGGCTGTGTCATAGACCTACTGAATAGCTCAAGATGATGACAATTCAAGCAATAAGGCGCTTCAGATAATTGATATGTACAATTCCAAGAACAATAAGCAAACAAAATTTGTGCTCCATCCAAATTTGTGAGTACAATCAGATTATGGAAGTGAATGCTATTGAGTGATAAGGCTCTGCACAGCTGCAGAGACTGCAAGGGTGACTGAGATCTAAGCAATGGCACACAGCACTGTCCTATTGCTATACCATGAGGCATAGCAGAAAGCAACTGTGGCACTGGAAATAAAATTCTGGTGACAAGCTTGTAAGAAAACACAAAAATTTTTAGAGCATAGTTCCATAAGCAAAGGTGGTAGTGAAAGGATGGTGTGAATGAAATAAAGATCAAATTCAGTTATGCAAGTGATCATTAGATCCTCTGTAAGGAGTCATTATACTAAGTATTCATTATACTAAGTATTATTTTGTTTTGTGGAGATTTTCATACAATTCACTCGTTTGATACAGGTAAACTTCTGGAAAACCAAACGGCAAGTTATTATTCCTAAGGAGTAAAATTTTTGTCTGTTTTGGGAAGTTCTGCCTGCTTCGTGAATCCCAGCAGTCACTGGTTTGCTGGTTTGTATTTTGGTTTTTGTTTTTTGATTTATTTTTTTGTGTGTGTGTGAAATATTAACTTCAGCCCAGATTTCTTTTAAAAAGTTCAGGATACTCAAAATAAAGAACAACCTTCCCAAATGGTTCATATACTTCAGCAAACCCTAAGGCAAACCTGTCCTCATCAAAAGATTGCAATGCAATATCTTTTTGATCTGGCTTACATTACAGAAGTATTGTTTTGTTGTGGGTTTTTTTTCCCCACAGTTCTATTTGTAGCCCATTTTATATGTCAACGCAATAGAAGTTGTTTTAAGAATTAGTTTTATTTAGGCATAAAACAGCACTTGCACTGTAGTTGCTCACATTTTTCAAAATGCTTTGACATGAAAAAATGATTGTTATTATTTTTTCATCTACTAAATTGATCCTAAAATGTTAGCTACAATATATCTAGTGCAGAAAATGTGGTTATTAAAAAGGCTAGAAGGTATTTTATTAGAGGCAAAGGTGCATTTCAGAGACAGCTTATTTTAGTGTGAAAAGACAGTTAAGTATTGTATTGTCTCTACTTGTCTACATTGAAGTGTTACTGATTTTTTCTTTTGAGATACTAATCTCATAGCAATTAAGAAATAACTATAGTACAAAGAATAAGGCTTTCTAAAATTCTGCTTAGAAATATTAAACATTCAATACGTAAAACCAAGGATCAGATAATCTTTGAGGTCCCTTCCAACCTGGTATTCTATGACAATAGGTTATACTTTTGAAATTCAACTTTAAAAAATGTTTTTAAAGAAAGCCATTGCCTCAAAGAGAGGTCTTCTGTAAGCAAAGGTGCGTCTACTACCCACAGCTCTGTGTAGGTTAGAGTGCCCGAACATGTTTGATATCCAGAGGCAAGTCAGTGGCATCATCACAGAAGCCAAGTTAGCTAAATTAATATGAAAATCTGGCTCAGCTATACTGCACCATGCTACAGACCCAAGCTAAAATACTGTCAAAGGAAAGGATTCAAAACAGGTTTTTGTTTAGTGATTAGTTTGACCACAAACAGGATCCAGGAAGAAAGGGAGACGTATGACACATAACAAGTACCTTTACTATTTGTACCTCAACAAACATTTGTTTGCAGACCAACAATAGGCTGAAGTGGAGCGTATTTAAAAACTGAGTGCATGGCAAAGACAAATCTGCCTGGCTGTGAGCAGAGGAGAAGAAATAACAATGCTATCGTGTGTCCTGCCTTGATGCCCAGCTTAAACATGTTTGTTCCCTTTTTTAGAAGAATGTAGAAATCAGTATGATACAGGTGAATAAGGACAACATGCAATCAGCCTAGCAAGCCTTGTGGAGCGATTGATAGAAAGTCCTGTGAGTAGCAGCTTTGTGCTTTGGGAATAGCTGCTCATTGTCCCTTGTATGTAGGCTGTGAGGTTCAGGCAGAGGCAATTTGCAGAGAAGTTCTGAAAGCCTAAAACTTCTGGGCCCAGTCACCACTGATTTATTTTGAAAATAATGTCATGCAGAACTGAAGGTTCTATATGGTCCTTGGTACAGGGCAGTGAGATGGGGTCACAGTCTGGACTAGTCAGAGGTAGGGAGGAGTGTTATAAGAGCTTTTCCTGCTGGGTACAGTAGGATGAACCTGCTCTCTGAAGGGTTTGTAAGCATATACAGCGTGGTTGCAGTAAACTTCTGATTGGAATGTCTTTCCCAAGGCAGTCTTCAGGACTTATCTTGTAGAACAATAGAGATATGAACAACATGCGGCAACTCTCCATCTTGTCCTTTGAAAACAAACCTGAGACAGAGTGCCTGCTGCATTGGATTTATTTAGCCAGTTCCAGTAACTGAGTTTTCTGTTCTGTTTTGACTACAAACAGTTCTGGCTGAATAACAGATTAAAGAAATAAATCAAGGTTTGGTTCCACTTTCCTTTTTACCTTTCACAACCTCACTGTTCCATTTTCCTTCTCATTTATGGCCACAACTGATGTCTGGAACACCTTCATAAAGCCTCAGAAAAAAAGTTATGGATTTGCTGGTTTCATTTTCTGCATTATCTGTTCCTCACTTGTCTATTAAACAGACTACAGAACTTAAACCCACATAGAATGACACTAAACAACAGATAGGGGGACAAGTAGAATAGCTTTTCAACAGATAAAGCTTTCAAGGAAGAAAAGCAACCTGCACAAACTGTTTAACTTGTTCTTGTGCTCCTGTTCATTTGCACTGGTTTTATACTTAGTCCATATCTCTACTACCAAAATGAAGGCTCATGTTTCAGCCTGCCATCTGTGTTAGATGTCACACCAGAAACTCAGCAGTTAGCATCACTGTCTTACAAGACGACTTGAGGTTGGCTGAGAGCACATCCCTTAGAAACGGTATAGAAATACTCCCTGTGCAACAGTCTACTCTATGGTAAGAACAAAGAGATAAACAGAAACAGATGACAAAAAAATAGGTTTGATCTTAAAAAGGAGGACTGACATTTCCATAAAACAAAGCTCTGAGAAACTGAACACACATATAGTATAAACATAGAAGTACACAAATTAAAAACATAGATTTCGCATAGTAGCTACAAGCAGGTACCTCCAAAGAATATTCATTGATGCTTCTCATATTAACTCTGTACATAACACAATTAAAAAGCCTTACCCCACAGGCAATATGCTTTTCATCATTTCTTGCTAGGTAGAACATTAACATCCTCATTGCTTTCCTGAAAGACAGGAGTAGGGTGGTGTAGCAGGACTTCTTCATGTAAGGTACCAGGAGGACTTTCTATTTTGAGTTAAGTAGATTGAACAATTTCTTCTTCTGCTGATCGCAGAAGTTCATCTTCCTTCCTACTGTTTTTGCACTCATACTTTGTCTACCATTTTATGTTCCTAACTAGATGTGCCACTGAGCCATGTATGAGTTGTTTTGCCATTGAATTAGTTAGGGGACATTCTGTCACTCATGTTCCTTATTGTTTTCCCTGCATTGTTTGGCTGCCCAAACAATTTCCAAATTATTTCCAGTAGTTTCCAGTTAAAAACATTATGTTTTAAATTACTATTTTGTTGTCAGCATGGTACAGTTTTGTCCTCCTTCTGTATTGCTTACCCTTTCTCCCTACCACATGTTCATGCTAATTCAAGACCATATTAAATTAAAGCAGTAAAGGGATATAGAGTGCCTCAGCTTTGTATGAGAAGAGAGATTTCACTCACAGATATATTGTTGGATTGGTGTCCCAGGGTAAAACTTCAGATACCTGTGTGACTCCTAACTCCAGATGTTCGAGTCTCCCTTTTACCAATCCTTTCTCTCTGGAGTGTCTCATCTTCTTATCAAGCTATTCCAGAGCCACATATCTCTCCAGTGCCTCCCAGCTCACCCAGGGCTCTTCAGACCTCCCTTCCTTATTTCATCCTCTTCTGGTGGAATTGATCTGCTCTTTCAAAAAACCTGCCCTACATCACTTCATCAGCTCCGATATTCACCATCTGACACAATCACTTGGCCCATTTTATGTCCCAGCTCACCTTCTTAGTCTGAAATATGTCTGCTATACTGCTCTATTACAGCTTTCCTTTTTCCACTTGCTGCTTTGCCCATACACAGTTGATGGATTTCCAGTTTCACAAACAAACACACTTTTCAGTTAGCTGCTTGTATGCATTGTCAGCTGCCAGCTCTGCTGCTCTGGTCCTGGCTTCCCTAGACCAGCAAGGTCTTCCTGTAGACAGCCAAAAGCCCACAATCAACATTTATCACAGTGTTGATTAGGACTTTAAGGGCAAAAATAAAGACACAGAAGATACGTTTCTGAAGGGATGTGACATGTAGAAGAAGAATGACATTCACCCTTTATCACTCCACTTAAAACACCATGAGTCTTGGCAGCTGCAGCCAGAGCAATGAAGCTACCTCAGCTTTCAGTTCAAAGCTCTTGACCAAAGGACATTCTGCTTGTTATGAAAACACAGTGAGAGATGTACAGTGAAGTGTATCACAGCACAATGCGGTGCAGTGCTTAGCTGAACACTTGGGCCTTCCTCTCACAATCTCACTAACTGAGAATTAATCAGCTACCAGATCCAGTTCCAGCTGTCCCTGTTACTCAGCCAGTAGCCTCAGAGGTGTCCCAATTAAACACAATGTAAAGGCTATGCAATATGTGCATAAGCTTGGCTCCTAGTGAGACCTCTTGATTAAAAAGATCATTATTTCACACATCCGCTAATTAGCACTGACAGTACCTCTGATTTCAGAAGAATTTGATTGCTTCCAGCATGTTACTACATTGGCAACTGATGCTGTCCTGTATACAGCTTCAGGTGTTAGTCTTGAGAACTATACTGTAAAATGACCTTATATCACCTCCGGTAGTTTTGCTAGGAAAGACTTTTGTGCATAAATATTCAACATAGCTAAAAGCTGTCATGTCAAAGGAACATAACTATATAACTGCAGGTAGCATAAATTTTGTTTCTGCAGTTTACATGATTTTCATTTCCTAATTGCCCTGGCTCTGTATATCCTGCTGCAGGTCCTATTGCAAGATAATTACAAAGAGGCTATTAATGCATAGTGTAAAAGAAAACAACCAATATAACATTAAAACCAAAATTAGAATTGATAATTTACAATGCTCTTTCCATCAAAATGTGCAAGCTATTTCACCATTACACACAATGAAGAGAAACCGCTATCTGTTGCTTGTGATGGCCATACTTAGTCCGCAAAACTGAAAAATAGTCAAATGGCACAGACAACATCTGTCTGTAGGATTTTATTAATAATATAAACAGAACAACTGAACACTGATAAGTGTCCTGAATTGCAGATCCATTACTTAATCATGGGGTTTAACACATCAAAAAAAAAAAAAGAAAGAAAAGAAAAAAGAAAAAAACCCACTTCATTTCAGGTGTAAAAGAAAGAGCGCCACTGTCTTATATACAGAATTCAGGAAGTAGGGCACAACAAATTTTTTGTATTTTGAAATCAACACAGAGCATGCAGTGATGCCAAATATTATGTATTAAAATATGTATCCTGCTGGGAATATTTAAAACATTTTTTGAACGATTGTTACAAATGTAAAATCCATGACACAGCCATCTAACTCCATGGATTTTCATCTTGTGCAGTTTTCCAGATACAGAATGTGCATATAACTTCTACCTCAAAGTGAAAACTATGCACATAGCAAGGTTTGATTTTTCCACTACCTTTGGCTACAGGTGAACAAAACTAACCGAACTGTAGTTGTACTCAGTGCAATAATTCAGCATGCTTGCAATATAATCCCTCAGTTGCTAACATTGTCTTTAAAAGGCTAAGTGGCATGTGAGCTTCATGAAGCACCTTTGGTGGTAACATCTTACCTAGACTGGCTGCTGGATGCAAGCAGCGCCAGTCTCCTACATTGTATCTCAGCAAACCCATTCACAGGAGGAAGCTCTGCTGTTACACCAGAGTTTCACCCAGTGTGTGTAAAAAACTGGTTGATTAGGCATACTATACTGTTCCAGTATACAATACTAAATACACGCAATTACTATGAACCATTTAGTGCATCTAAATAACTGAGAGAGAATTTTTTATGAGAATCATTCTTTTATCCTTGCTGTGGCTCAAAGCTGTGATTGCCTGGCAGCTTTCTGTTCTTACAGAAACACACATTTGAAATTGCACCATTTCTTGCAACTGCATCTTGCTTTGAGAATGAACTTCAAAGACCAAATCTTAACACCAAGGTGTTCCTCCCATTTGCTAGTTGTCTTTTGTTCTGTAAGTACCTGAGATAATTTTCCACGTAACTACCAAGCATTTTGAAAGGACAAAGATGAGATATTCCTTCAGTTTTTCAATCACGGGTTGGGGTTTTTTTTCAACCATAATGAGCTCTCAGAGTACAAAGGAGATTCCAATGTGTTTTTTGCAGAATTACATGGCCTTTTTTCTTTTATTACTTGAAGTTTATGATGAATCAATTAGGTATATAGTACCAGTAACTGGAGATGAAGTGCATTAATTGAAACCAAACTAAATTTGACAATCTTCAGCCTCCAGTTATTCTCTTAAAATTCTGGCAGCCATGCAATCTACTCTGCAGACGTTTTGTGAACAGTGTGCTATTTACATGGCAAAACATCTTAGTATTTTATCTCATATTTCCTAGACTTCAAATAATGCGGTTTTCCTCATACTCTGACCTAGGGATAGTGGAATATTTCTGATTTTGTACAAGTCCAGAAGGGGTGCAGAATCCCTGTGACTCAGATTCAGACTGAATGTCATTCTAACAGAAAGCTGCAGCAACTAATCAGCTCTCTATTTCCTTCCAGTGACTGTAAAAACAGTTGAGAGGATTAGCCCAGAAGTACATGCCTTCACTGCAAATATTCATAGTTAGATAATATTTGACTAGAAAGGAAAGAAAGACAGATAACTAATGCTAAGAAAACACTGATGTGACTTATACCAGAATTATGCAGAACTAATCAGGTGAGCATTATAAAAAAGAGACTTAAATGTGGTAAAGGATGCAGGGAGCAGTAGTACGAGGACTTGAGAAAGTGGTTTGAAGCGGAATGCATTACTATACATGATATCAGTTCAAAGTGTATGTTCCTATAGTCTAGGCTTCAAGTTCACATTTGTTTCAAATTGCAGCCTCAGGAGTACTGAAAAATATAGGTTTCACTAACAGCTGCCCCAGGGTCCATCTCCATGCAGGTTTCTGTACATCAGCAATCTACCCATGTGTTCAGTGACCCTTTAATCCATCCAGTGTTAAAAATACCCAATATAATAGCTAATGAAGAGCACATAGGCTTCTAATGTTCTCTCACACTGTGCTGGATTGCTTGACTGCAGTTTCATTAGCATCAAAGAGCACAGCAAAAGATTTTAGGATTTTACACCATGGAAGATATACACCAAGCTAGCTGCCCATCTCTTGAAACTGCAGCCAAGTTCTGAAGGAACAGAATTGTGTCAGGGAAGTAACAGGAAGGATAAATGCATAATCATAGTCAGTTGAATGCATTATGTTGAACAATGAAATTGTTTTTTATTTAGATTGCAAACACTTACATCAGAGAGTATTTTTACACCAGGCTTAAACTACAGCCGACGTGCTTAGCAAATAGCGTCTAAGAGAAATAATCAGCATGATCATCATTCAGAGTACTGTGTTTTTCTTCCAAGACTCATGGAGAACTTCAACAATATCAATTTCATATGCTTCACAACACTCTGCCAAGGTCAGCTCTACTGAGAAGCTATGACTCTCTGCTGCTCTTTGGGTCATAATCTACCGCAGATGCAAAGTATATAAAAAGTGCAAAGCTCTACCTCCATGGAATAATCTTATTAAGCAGGTGCCCTATGCAGACGAGAATTACTGCTGCAG
Organism: Coracopsis vasa; assembly: GCA_026283785.1. NCBI lineage: Eukaryota > Metazoa > Chordata > Aves > Psittaciformes > Psittacidae > Coracopsis > Coracopsis vasa. The sequence continues at coordinate 16,771 of JANHGB010006780.1, forward strand.
TGGTATAGCCTTGCTGAATGCTCCACAAATATCACTGGCACAAATTAGCTCTGTACCCTATTTTTCTTTTACATTATATATTAACCTCATTACAAGTGCTGGCACTGCAAACATATTCAAGAAGAAGAATAGTCCCAATAGAACAATTTGTGTTCATCAGGTTAAATATATGCACGTAATAAATCATAGGATGGGAAAGTCCGAGTTGTACCTTTGTTGGGAGATACTGTACCATCAAGTTTTTGAGCAGGATTTCCCTTTGTAAATAATGAATGGTTTTGATTTATAACTTATTTGCATAGTAATACTAAAAGTATTTACTCAAAGCATGGCACCCAAAGCTAGGTGTATATATTCTAAAGGTGCTAACGGTGTTATATTCCAGTGATGTTAAAATGTTAATACTGGAGACCGTAGGATGTGCAAACACATTACAAATGCCCATTTGAGTATAACCATTATTAGCAAGTAGGAATCCTGGAAATAAAATGGACTGTAATTAAAATACAAACATTTATATGCCTAGGTTACAGTCATAACTTTGAGCGGCAACATCCAACTTCAGACAGTTATTTCAAAAGGCTCTGGCATACATGCTGAGCTTTGCTGCTCTGAGTACTTAGAGAAACTTATGCTCCTTGGACAGAAAATTAATGATGTTTCAAAAACATTGCTATGTGGGCTTTAATATATTTATTTACAGGCTTGCCTAGTAACCTTTATCTTTGACTCATCTTTCTTTGTGAAATAGCAGGACGAGTAGGAGCAAACTATTTCCCTATTAAATTCAGAACTGATAAACTAGTGATTTCCATTTCCCCTTACCATCTATCTCTTTAAAATATTGAGTATGATGACTAATTCTGGTTTGGAACCAGCTATATCATTTGCATGTTACCTGCCACTTGATGCAATGGCAGGCCAAAATTTAAATTAAAAAAAAAACAAACCAAACAACCCAAACACAATAAAGAGGGAAAAGAGGGGGTTTTGGTTTTTTGAGGACTAGTTGTTAGTGACTTAAGTCAATCTCAGAAGGATTAGAGCAGACTCATGAAAGAGCTACACGGAAAGGGGAATAAAATTTTAATAAATATTAAGACAAATGTAACATCTTTTGGGCTAGATTGTCAGAGACCTTACCCAGCATGAAGGGAGCAAGGCCTTTCCCATTTCTTGCTCAGACCACAATGAGTTTCGTCTTTTTTATCTTGAATCATCTCCCTGACCTAGTTTACAGCTGTATTGATGCAAATAATGCAATAGTGAAGAGCAACGTGGGCAAAGAGTACAAAAAATTTTCCAGCTGACAGGAGGGGAGGAGAAAGGAGGGAACTCTGTAAACGACATTTACAGCTGAAGAAAATGGGTGGTAGCATCACACTCTGTGAGCTATATCTGGAGATATGGGTGGACTTCGGTTTCTGAATATCCTCCCCCAGCACTGAAGAGACCTAAAAATGTGGGAGGTAATATGCGGATCACATACAAGAAAGAAGAGTGTCACAATTTTATGTGTGTGTCTGCCAGCTAGCTACTCATCCTACTCTAACCTTGGCAGATTAGTCTTGTCAATGTACCCTCATCAGGTCTAGCTGTTCCTCACCCTCTACTCCTTTAGACTTTGTTATGTCCTTCCCTTTCATTCCCTTCTCTGAGATCTAAATAGCAGGGGAAGGTGGAGAGAAGAGGTCTATAATGAGACAGCTAACCGTCAACCAAATCTGCATATGAGAAAGGGAGAAAAGAGAACCCCAACAGAGAGCGGTGGCAAGGACACATTGAGTGGGAGAAGGCAGCAAACCTGCAACATACTTTTCTGCTTAGAACTTTCCTAAGAAAAGCATTTCTGTAGCAGCTGAATAGAAAGCTCTACCCATACCTTACCAGACCCCTGACTACAGCAAGAAGACACATGAACAAGAAAAGCATCAGAGAACTTGGCTTAGGTTTTAAGGAACTTTCTTGCTCATTGGTGATAAAAGCTTTGTCTTGAACCCTTTTTGGACTGCTGCCTGGCAACATGGATTCAGCAGGCCGTGTGGCTTTCAAAGGGCAACTTCAGTGTGAAACATTTTAAAAAACTGCTTACTGCTTTAGAGAGCAGGCAAGTAAGGGTAGCCGAAGAGGTGTTTCCACTACCCAGTGAGAGTAAAAGTGGGCAGCCACCTGCTTACCTTTTGAAAACATTACTGTCTCTACCTATAGAAACATTAGCCAAAATCTTCACAAACAGAAAATACCAGGTTTAAACTTATGTATGTAAAACCCCAGCTCCTGAAAGGCTTATTGCAGTCTATGTATTTTCCTATTTATAGGTCCCAAAAAGTAGTCTATGAAGTATCACAAAATTAGAAAGACCAACATTCTGCTGGAATTTCCCACTCTTACTCATGTTGAATGGTGATTTATTCTTCTGAAGTTATAACCAGATTCATTGACACTTTTCCCTGGTTTTTAACCTATTTTGTTGAGATTACACTTGGCTTTCAAAGTGGGGAGGACTGTGCTTCTTAAATTATTTCTCTTTTTTCCTGACATCTATTTTACACTACAAAATTATATTTGATAAAATCCCAAACCTCTGATGATGTTGTGGAACAGTTACACAACTGTGTGCTTGGTTAAATAAATGCAGAGTCTAGGATGTTGCAAGATAATAGTCTGTTGATGGAAATTGAACATTCTAAATAGTTGGTGCCAACCTGCTGATTAACTGTAAGGACTCAGGCCTGATTCAGAAACAGTGGTGCTCACCTGACAATACCTTTACTCCAGCATGGTCTTACATTCTCCATTTCTCTGAAGAAGCCACAGAATGGGTATAACAGTGGCTCTCCTGTAATTTTCACTGTGCTTTTCCATGCCCCACTTCCCCTTGGCCTTTAGACTCGGCAGTGAGAGGACCCAACAGAACTGGAAAACTGACCATGAGAGTGAGTCCCTTTTCTGAAAGCCTTCTTGAATTCATGGAGACAGAGAAAGGGCTTTGATATGTTCCTTAGTAATCAGTAGGATTTGTCTCCACCCTACTGTGGTATCTAGATCTTGAAATCTAATTATATTTTGCAAAGAAAAATATATCTAACCTGTAAAGGGATAGAGGAGTGTTTTACTAGTGCCATGATACAATGACATTAGCATCACTGCTGGTACGGAACTGCACCAAAAAGTATTTTACACTGTTCTCATAACTGATTTTTCAACTGAGCAAATGATATAAAAAACTTGAAAAGCTTCATTCTAAACCACATGCTGCTTGTTTGAGGAAAACCAGCCAAAATTATTTTGTTTCATTTACACTTTGGTGTAAGGACCATTTCAGGCTTAAGCATGGGGTAAAATAATGTAATTAAATTATTCATACCAGTCAAAAAACTTTTGAAGGAAGTGCTGTCGTTTGCAGTTAGCTATCATTTGAGGCTGAGGAGATTTAAACACAAGTCTTACTGCCTAAATGAATGCTCTAACCACTATGCAACTGGGCAGAAAGAGATGGCAGCCAGTCAGTCTCAGGTGCTACATTTTTTCTGATTTGTACTAAATACTGACTCTGATACAGACCAAAAGAATGGTGGTAGTCTAGAACATCAGCCACTCAAAAAGGAGATAAAACACCTAAGTACTCTAGGGAATGTTTAATTGTGTTTACTAAATAAAACACCTCAAACAAGAGGCAGTCAGAAACCATGTATTTCCTCCAATATTAACACTGGAATACTTGTAGTTTAGCTGTTGCTCCCTGGAGAGGAAATATAGGCAGGATTTAGATCTTGAACTGAATCCTGAATTACGTTTTCTGTGGGACAAAAAGAAGACAAGGACTTCTTCATCATTTTTGTATTTTTAGCACAGAAAATATATTCCAGCTTACATAGCAAATGCACTTTGGATCATGGTTTTAGGGTAACTAAACATCAAAGCATAGATTTTGCCATGAGCTTAGTTTTCACTGAAAAGAAAAAAGGCTCAGCTTTAATGATAAGAATGATAAACTTACATGAGGGTTACAATACCATTAAACAAAGGACTTGTAAAATATCAGTGACTAACTTACTGAGCTGAAAAGGTGTGGGAGTTTTTATTATTATTAACTGTAGCTTTCTGAGGTTGTTTTAAAAACCTGTCTTATTTGAAAAATGTTTAACTATTTTCACGCAGCTATCTAAAGCATATATCAAATTCAGCAATAATAATTTGAAGGTGTGATGACTATTAAGGCATATTGTGGCCAGATTTTGATCTCTCATGTCATTTGGCATGGAAATGGAAAATTCAATTTCATTAAAACAAATGTGTAACGTTAAGCCTGAGGTCAATAAAGCTAATAGACAGTATATACTTAACAGCATAACTATGGAGAACATTAACCAGTAAACGGATTTAAAGTTATGCTATAAATAATCTTTATGCCATTGTCTCAGCTCATCAATCATGGAAAAGCAATTCATAGGGGTACTAGGAAATCAGAGTATCTTTAGCTTCTTTCCTTAGTAACAACAATGATCTTCTGGATCATTGTAACTTAAATGATATAGTGATATGGTAACATAAAATGAAGCTAGTTATTCATTTAATATAGGGCCAGAAAATCACTATCAAAACTTGGAGGGGAAGGATTAGTGCAAAGACTGTAAAGCAGATCAGACCTATCTCTTGATAACTGGAAGAAGAACAGGAACTCAAGTCCTCTCTTATCAGACAGATGCACCCTTGCTAATTTACAAGGTCATGTCCACCCTTTCTACAGCTCAGTAAATACTGAATGAATGAAGAGTTTATGTAATATTTGATGATAATTCAACAACTTTACTGAAAATTACCTGCTACACATTTGTCATGGATTGCAGTATTTCTTTCAGTGATGGCTGACAGGACATTAAGCCCATAATTCATAGAGATGAAGTCCTTAAATCTATTTTCTACATCCTACATTAATGCTATCAACACTGAACTCTGATGGTTACAACACTGCTCACCTTACTCAATTTCTGGGGAAGAGCTGAGGTCTAGATGAAGTAGGTGTTTCCATTTAGCACAGAGACATCTAACTATTTCTGTGCTCATCTCTGCAACACTGGGGAGGCTGGGCAGCATCCTGCTCAGCTTGGTAGCTCCTATGACTTTCACTCTAGTGAATGTAGGCCACAGAGCATACAGATGACCAAACTTACAAAGGTATGCTGTATCCATCTATTTTCTCTGTAAATAGCTTCCAGAGCATCAGTTACACCACTACTCCTCAACACACAAGCCAGTGAGCAGAATAGTTATGACTCTTTCATTATAACTCTTTGAAAGAATCTTCTGTCTTCTAATGCTACATTGGATTAAATCGTATTTCTTCTTTACCTCATTTCTTCTGCTCCAACTAAAAAAATCTAACAGTGCCATCTGTGCCTGTCTTTCCTTATCCCTCCTGTTCTTCCCTGAGTTCTGCACCAAAAAAGAAAAAGTAGTTCTATTTTCTATTTTGAAGTGCCAAACCACTAGTTAAGACATCTGCAAAGCAAGTTAGCCTTGTTGTATCTCCACCTGGCCTTTGCTCTTTACATCAAATTCCTCTACTGCTTTCCACCGGTAGCTATCATTCTTTATATAAAAATAGAAGCCTCAGTTCACAAAAGATATGGGGGAGCAAGTCCCTGAGACTGTGTAGTGTCCTACTGTTCACTACCAGTACATACTTATGACCAAGCTCATGCCTACACTCCAGCCTTTGCAGATCTCAGGTCCATCAAGTCTGAACGGTGTGATTTAGACCCTTGCAATTGATTTCAGCTTTGTGAAATCCCTGAATCCAGTTCCAAACCTCACTCATTTACAGTACAGTATCATGGTCTCTGTCCTGCTCTAGGATCCCATGTGCCAGTTGCACTTGGCTGGTCTGATCTGCACCCTGCTGTACAGTAAGGATGAATGATCTTCTTAGCACATCTCCATATTCAAAGAAGTCACTCAAGGTCCAGCCTTCTCCTGTCACAGCACTGACACACATTCTCTTGTTTGAGAAATAAAGTATCAGAGGCCTCTGATTTAGAAGATCTGGGCATCGCAGCTTTTATTCTTGTCCTTCTCCTGGAAAATGCGCAGACTCTAATTGCAGCCTGAGTAACAGAATGAAAAATAAACCATTATTAATGACACATGCTGTCTAGCATCAATTTTGGAAAACACCTGGGTGGAAACATGCAAACCTTGCCTAACACTGTTTTTGCTTTCAAAAAGGCCCTTAAATTGCCAGTTTGTCTTGAACAGACAAAAATTAGTAATGCCTTCCAGACAGCTACCCACAAATGGCTGCAGGCACTGTGGCTGGATATGCTATTGGTCTGCATCCAAAATGCCTAGTGTGACTGGGAGACAGGAAAATTTGATTTAGGTTCATCTTTGTGTAGTTTGTCTAAGAAAATTTCTTCTTGCTGCAAGAGGAGTTTTCTCTAGAGAAGTAAGAGCGTTCAGGAGGCCAAGGATATCTTCCCTCACCATTTGCTCAGACTTGATCCATGTGGCCTTTTGGCAGACATCTCCAGGAAAAAAGGTTTGGAAAGTGCTTATCTGACTTTACTGGAACAATCAAATAAATACTGATAAAAATATGCATGCTCTTCTGCATATGATAATAAGGATCACTAAAATTTCCCAGCAAAATACAGAGTGCCTTGGCCTTGCCTCCTGCCTTTCCCACCATAAAAGACCAGTGTGCTTTACCTTTTAATGCTTTCAGCCACACTAGCTGATCTGCAATAAAAACCCACAAGAAAACAAATCAATATTGACATCAAGACATTTACATTTAGAGCCTTAGTTATTAATTTTAATAAACATGAGATTTACGCTGATTGCTTTTATCTTATTCATGAATATAATTTTATTTTGATCCACTATCTTTAATAAAGACAAATATATCTCCACTAGTTCTTGAACTGGCTGTGCTACAATCATGGAGGTGAAATAACTGTAAATGAAATCTCAGCTCACATACTCTGCCTCAGTTAAACTCATATGCTAGCAGTTTGAGCACTAACTTAAAGATACCGTTTCTGCAATATCTTTTCTGTATGCTGTGTGTTCAGACAGGATATTGATGAAGGCTGTTGTTAACAGCTTCCAGATCTCTTTACTGTCATCAATAAATCAGTAATATTTACTAAAATGTGACAAGTACAAAACTCAGTTATAGAGCTATTCAAATTTATGCTTGTACATTATGTATCCAAGAACATGAGATGTTACAGAAAAGTTATAACTTCTGGTAGTCAGTCAGGACAGTGAAACCCTTTTTATGTTCAGATTAATTGTGAGAAAGTCATCATGGTAATATGTGTAATGTGCTACATTGAAAGATAAAGATTAGTCCTGTAATTGAGAAACTGTTTTCATACTCGGTCTCTTTCCTCTGTAACAGATGTGCTGTGTCATGTGAGCACAGTGATATTGATAAGTCCTTTATACGGTCCTTTCAGAGCAGTGGATTATTCATCTTGCTATATTGTATCTGTTATAGTAAAAGACATACAGTAACTCAGTATTGCCTGTGTTAAAAATATTATTTTAGAAGGCTCATGCAGTCAGTTTCACAACAGAAAAATTCAAAAGATGACAATTCCTTTACAATGAGAACAACATCAAAGGAAGGAGTTGGGTTCCAACAATGATATTTTTATCCCAGAAAACTAATGAGCAGTGTCTGAAAAATTTCAGTATTCTCAGGAATAGACACATTTTGAATACATCCCAATATGGTGAGAAAGACCAACTACGCAATGAGAAAAAGGAGTTGCAGATGTTCAGGTCTGTCTGGATTTGATGCAACAGACCTCCATAACCTTCACGTACTTCAAAGCATAGCAGGCATCATCTTGCTTCTGGGAGTATTCTCTCTGGAGAAGCTTCTTTCTCTTCAATAGAGTAACCCTTCACTCCTGGAATGGACCATGGGCAAGGTGGAGGTAGATACATGACACAATTACCTTTACCATGTTTACTTTCCCTCCGTACTCCTCTTGTTCTTTCAAGATACTCTTACCATCTTTTCTGATGTTGTTCTTCTCTCTTCTCTTTCATCCACATCCATAAGGATGGGAATCAGGTTCTTTTAAATGGGTGAAGCTATGACTATGAAGGAGTCCCATTTCATAATTAAGTAAACAGAGGGAAATCCATATATGAAAGTATGAAACAGTAAATAGTGAAAGCTGAGCAGGTCAGTGTGCTTTGAAGTCTGCAGTTTCAGGAAGGTGCAAAAGTGAAGAAAAATTATATATTCCATGGCACATTCAAGATGCACTTTTGAGATCTGTGAGAAAACAAGTTCTTTGGAGAGAGGCTGAACCCAATGTCTCAAACCAAACAGCTCATTCTTCTAGTAATTCTTAAACAGAAAATAATGTTCTTATCTCTGCCTCAGCCTTGAAACAGAATTCAGGAATCTTGGGAATTCATCTCATCCAAACCACACACCCTCATCCAGCTAAACAGGTTTCAGTGAACTGCAGATGAAGGAAGAGTATCTATAAGTCGTTAGAGTGTCTGGGCATCCTCAGCGCTTTATGGCTTCTTAGCACTATAGATAAAGTCAAACCAGCTAATTTACAATGAATAAAAACAATGTTATCCTGGATGTAACTCCAGAGAATCATAGAATCATGAATCATAGAATGATTTGGTTTGGAAAGGACCTTAAATATCATCTAGTTCCAACTCCCCTACCATTCATCACTGATCTCCACTTGGACATGCCAATGAGCAGGCACTGGAGTTGAACTGAAGTGACAATGTACAATTTCCTACACACACCTACAATTCACCTCATGCCAATGGCATATTTCTAATCAGATAGAGATATAGTACATATGCTCTTTCTGTTTTCATTTGTGTTTTATCTCCCTCAAAAGTCCTGTTACAGCAACGAGTAAAAGTTATGGTATGGGACATTAATATTACATTGAGATTACTGTCAGTTTAGTGAACCAAGCAAGCGTACCTCCTGCCCTTGCAGATGTCAGGACTGAAACGCCAGTACTGTGCTTTCACTTCCAGTCCCTCTAGCACTAAATTTACTGTGTTCTCAGAGGAAAGCATACCCAAGAAAGAACAAAAGTTATGTGTTTATAAAACAAATAGCAATATGTTCTCACTTCTTTCTGTAAAGATCTTCTTTGAACTGAACTCAAATTGACTGACTTGAGATGATGCTGTCATTTTGTCTTGTACTTAAAGGACTGCGGAGCCATAGCAATTCTAGAACTTGGCAGCATTTTGCATGGGATAAACTTATTTAGAGTTTCTCAAATCCTGCTTTCCTCTCAGCAGCCTGGGGTGACAGCCTCCCTGGCTCTGAAACAGTCTCTGTGTCTCTCTGGGCACTCAGAGCCGAGAGACAGCTGTCAGGGAGCCTGGCAGCATCCTTGTGTTCTTCAGGAACATGTGAGCATCACCAAAACAAGGCCAGGCCCAGTCACCATTTTCCTATGGAAAACATTTTAACCTGCTCATTCAGATAGAAACATTTTAATCTGCTCCACTAGATACAGCAGTTTTTATATAGTAGCCCTTTAACACTAGGTTTATTTTCAAGCTTGAGACCAAGGTGCCAGGAGCAGTGAAACTGTGTAGCTCTGTTAGCGTTTGCAGAAAGCAAGGAAGTTGCCTGCAGAAATACAGGTTCTTTAATTTGCTTAGCCTGTCTGTGTTGGGTGACAATATGCAAAAATCCAACCAGTCCTACTGCTGACATTAATTTATTCCTCTCACTTTGATCGTTTTGTGACTGAAAAGCAGAAAGTCATTTGTTCAGGTCTGAGAGAATGAATTAACATTGTTATGGAAAAACTGATATGATTCATACAGGGCCTGATCCTGGAAGAGTTTAAACACCTTGGGTTGCTACTGACCTCCAATGGGAGCCAGGAGGTTTTACAGGTTCATTTTTCCACAGAATTTCTCTCGCTATAAGCATTAAAATGTATTCCCTTTAAATTCTGGCCATGATACCATAGTCAAAAGGAAGACAGACAGAGAACTGTTTAAATTGGAATGTCATGTTCAGCTGAAAATAAAAAGATTCTGCCTTTAAAAAAATCTGTCAAGTTATTATCCCCTTCCCCTCTGCTAACACATCCTGAGCTTTCTCTTTTAGCCTGGCAATATTTTAACAAACTGACAACAGCAAGAGGAGAGAAGAGAAAAAAAAAAAAAGGAAAAAAAAAATAGACCAAAGCCACTTTCAAAACTGTCCTTTTGAGCACTGAAACAAGCTGCCTGGTGAATTCACCAGATACAGTGCCAAGGGTCTTTCATGTTTGTTTACTTTATTTTTTACACATTAGCTACAGAGTATTGGACTAGCTCCTGGGTTTAGCCATACTGTATTGCTCTGTACAGTGTAGGGGATGTTCGTCTGCAACCACATCTAATAATGCAGGGTGGGTTTTTTTCATAAAAGCAAAAGGAATTTTACTCTTCTTTGGTTGTCTTTTGTACCTTCTACAACTTTATTATTTGTACTTTAACACATAATGGGTTTTGTCCTCATGTGTGTTTTCAGCAGTCAGACTTGCCTGACTGATCATCCCATCCAAGATTACTATTACATTTCTGTATTTTTTCATTTGGAAAACATCATATCACTTAATCACTGAATATCTCAAGTAAGAAGTACCATAAGGATCATTGAATCCAACTCCATCCTGTTGCAATCACCAGAAAGAGATCAGCACTTCCTTCTCTGCGGCCCTCCTTGAGGAACCTGTAGATTGCCATGAGGTCACGCCTCATATTTGGTGTTCTTCTTTCCTTTATGAATATTCTTTATATTTATTTTTATTTTGTCTATGGACAGCACCTCTTTCCATTTAAAACATCTTAAGAAGCTTTTCATTCCTGTTTATTTCCTATAGTAAGGATATTTTTTCAAGTAGTCCCACTAAACATGTCCTCTGTTTTTCAGCAGTGACTAAATAGCTGTCTGATATTGAGACAATACCATCAGCTGGATAAAGCACCTCTTAGTTGCAGATCACTAGTTCACTGACTCAAAGAACCAGTTCCTTTGCCACTAACCCTTTTTCTCTGGAGTCTGTGGCAATTAATTCCATATCTAGTTGTCAGAAAAGCAGTTCTTTAATTCTGCACTGTGCTGAACTTGGCATTTCCAGATCACATATCTTATCCACCAGAATAGCCATCAATTTGCACTTTGTGCATCATAAATCTCTCCAGCCATTATAACACTGCAAAGAGAAGTTACAGTACAGGTTTATCACTCACATTAAGCACACAGCTTCCCAGCACCCTTTCTCTTCCAGCACAGGCTCTGTGCAATGTAAATACTAATAATGGATATTTGTGAGAAATCATATGTGTATAGATACAGACCTTCACTGTCCCAGACCCTCATAGCACTATCAGACAGGCCTGCATTTATAATAATGTTTTAAAGCACTGCTCCAAAACATTTGACTTTATGTTCCAAGATTTACCAGTTTAATTAAAAGCTTAGGCCAAAGTCACTCTGCTTGTATTGCCAGGATTCAATAAATGGGTTTTAGAACTATATCGTTAGAGAAACCTGCATAACTGAGCAGAAATAAGGCTAGCAGTAAGTGCTACTGTTAGTGATAACCCAGTAGAGAGTCAGAACTACTTTTAGGTGTAACAAGAAACCCCTCTATTAATTCTTCATGATTCTTCTACTTTTTTGAAAACAGTAACAGAATGTGCTGTACTTGTCTTCCATCCAGCATTATGAATCTAACAGCAAGCCTTGTAACTTGCAGGTTTATAAACTCCACACTTCACCTCTGGACATATACTTTTATTTTATTACCTAATTCATTCACCCATTATTTATCAGACTAAAATCACTTGTGCCACTTCTAAGTTCTTGCACCACCTGGATCTTTCCGGATCACAGAATTTCTTTATGACAAATGCAGAATTGCAGCTGCCTGCATTTCTGTCTATGCTACAAAAAGCTATAAAAATATCATGTGAAAAACCACAGCACACAGAGAAAAATAACGAATTCTACAAACAGAATTGTATTGAAGAGTTACCTACCTCTCAAAACCTTCTAGATTTTCTGAATTTCTTCTCTCAAAGGAAAATGAAATTAATAATAACAGCATTTTCAGGAATCAAAGATAGCCAAAAGGAAACTGGGCAAGACCTGAGACAAGTTTTTAAAAAGTGCTGGAGGAGGCTTCCAGAAAGGAATGAAAGCAATATGTAATGTTTTCCCAGAAAGGCCTGGCTGATAGCCTGCAGATGAAAGCAATGCATTTGCTGTTGAAGCAGCATTGAAAAGTATCCTGACAGATTGGCAAATGCAGCTGCAGCACCAATCTGGGATGAAAGAAAGGGCCAAGAATACAAACTGTCTCTTCAGGAGCAAAAGTTACAAGAAGCACTGCAAAGCTGTGCTGAAAGATGTCAAAAGCACCCAAATCAAATTCAAGGTCCTGAATCTTTTCTTTGTAGTAACTTTTGGTCTGGACCCAGGTTATCTAAAATACCTACTGAGGTTTGAAAGTCCCAATAGTACCTTCTTCAAGTGAAGAGTCTCCTCTCTCAGGAAAACATCATTGTCTCGGGCTGGTCTAATCTGAGGGGTAAACTCTCCCATGAACTTAGAACATCACTGACATCCTCACTTTCTGATCTGAGGTCAAGGCACATTTCTGACTATTTTTACACATTTATAAAAATCTGTCCCATCAAAAATCCTGCCAAAATAAGGCACTTGACTGAGCACATTACACTTCCTACAAAGAGGACCAGAGGACAAACATGTAGCAGGTGGCAGTTACGATGCTTAATGCACTGGTGAATGGTACTCAAATACAGTGGTGATAAAGGTTGTGGGAGAGCTGATATAGAGGAAAACAGGTAGAAGAGAGGACGCTGGGGTTATACAACAAGGCACTGACATGGGAAGTATGGCTGGGGTGTGAGTTCAGTATATGGAAAAGTACATGCAAAAGATTCAGTTACCTCTGCTACAAAATCACATACCACTCTTAACAAGGTTTCAATGATCTCAATCTTAATGCATGTGTGTTTAACAGGTTTTAACTGAGAGTGACATACTAATTTAAAAGCCTGCAAAGAGGACTCTGCCTCTCACAGTATTTTTTATCTCCACTCAATTCCGTATGTTTGTGATGATGTCCATCTGATAGGTATGTTTTATTAAAGGGTAGCTGGTAACCTGTTAAGTTTGATGAATATACAGCGTGAGTTAAGTGCATGTTCAACGGCTAAGTACTTTGATACCAGTTTTACTGTCTATGTACTTAAAGCATTTGAACACTGCTTGCAGTTTAAAACCAGGGTGAAGAAAAGCAAAAGGGTAAAGAGAAATAGCTTTATGGCAATTTGTTTGCATCTTGTTTTCTATTATGCAATGAAAGGTGGTCTCTCCCTCTTGCTTAATTTAGAGATGGAGGAAAGGCTAGAACATGAGAAGAAAAGGTCAAGAGGTTCAGAAATACAGTGCTGGATAATTGAAGCTATGTTATCAACTATCTCAACATTTTTTTCAGAAGAAAAATACCTTCCCCCACTCCTGAGTGTTCCTCTGTTTTTTTATAATAAATCACTGGACATTTCTAAACCCTGGCTGTGCCCAGAGAGTCGACAGATATAGATCATGTTTAGACTAATCCTTGAACATTGTACTCTCTCCCTAAATAAATCATGACCCTTTTCCAAATTTAGTAACCCTAGTTGCACTTTTCTAGTCAAAGGTCAAAGTCCATGAAGCAAGTATAGGATTTAAGGCTACAGAAAGCTACTGGTTATTAACAAAACTCTGCATTGACTTAAATGTGTATGCTTATATAATCCTGACACCTCTGCTCTATGCTGATTGATTATTGGTACAGTTTTCTAATAAGTACAGACTTTAACATGTTTCAGATTAGACCATTAGTATTACTCAGTCCATTATCCTGCATTCTCACTGTGGATTTATGTGATATTCTATGATTTGTACTATATATTGCTTTGAACCTCTTATCCTACTGTTATAAAATAAATGTTCCTTTTGTACAAGAGTATATTTGGAGAAGAAACTTGAACGCAATTTCAATTCCTCCTGTCTGTTTTTCCTGACTGATCCAGTTTACTGTAAAAAGTCTAAAAGTTCCTGATCCTTTTGCTAGTACATGATTTCTAATGCAGACAATGACACGACTGTGTCATAAAACTGGATGTTATAGAGGAAAATCCATTAAGAAATACAAAAAGAAAACTAATTTGACAGCTCACAGCAAAAATAGCTTGGCTACTCTTTCCTCCAACATCATTGTTTTTTATGTTGCTTTGAATTCAGCACTGCAGGTAAATTAATATAACAGTACTCAGAGGACCAGTATAATTATTATATTCATGTGTGACTATATTGCATATGAAACTTTATGGGAAATGAATCAGAATGTCGTCCTCTGCCAATATATACACATAGCCTAAGTCTTATAGTTTTATACTAAATGAACATCTGAAAAACCTAAGACTGATTTAGAAAAAAAAAAAAAAAAAGTTCCATTTTAAGTGTTTTGTAAAATCATAGCAGGGTTTTTTTTAGCTTAAACTGTTTTCCTGAAGCAAATATACCAATCTTGTCATTTAAAATAAGACATACCAAGGCACCATCACAGTTCCAAAATATTTACAGATATTTTTAGAATTTGAAGGCCCATTGACTAAGAAGAAAGTTGGCAGAAAAGAGAAAGGATAAGAAAAATGAGGTAATGTCAAAATCAGTAATGAAGGATTGCCAAGGAAAGGATATCTAGACTAACAGAACAAACAAATAAAATACGAGATGTCTAGACACTTTGTAAAGCAGTTCATAAAGATTAAAACTTCTTGTGAGAGAAAAATCAATGGAACTTCCAATTTAATACAATTTCAGGAAAAGAGTTTATACGGTCAAAACAACCCATATGGAATTTTCAGAATGAAGTTTCTACTCCTTGTTCAAGATAAAATCTGGTTTGGAATTGTGTTTTTCCTACATCAAGAAAAGGAAGGGGAGATTACATGAGATCAAAAGTACAGCAAAGTTTTCAAATCCATAGGGTCAGTTTCTTTTGGCACTAATTGACTCTTTCTGAAAATTAGGGATTCACAAACCCTTCCTTTACGTGAAAGGGTGAAATCCTTGTAGCTTCACCCTTTTGGAATGAGAAAACTGTTTTTATCCTGCCCTACTTCCTAGCAGGGAGATCCAAGGCAGGACTCTGCGACCTGTTTGGGTTTCATCCCCCAGTGGGGAGTTATTTGTTACCAGCATTGCTCAAAAGAGCTGCTCCTTTTACTCCCTTAGCTCCTCAGCCTGAGTGTTTAGGATGCCTCCTACCAGCTTCTGGAGAAGAGCTTCTGATACTTACGCAATCACAGGCTCTTAACCCTCCTTTCCTCCGAAGACTTGCCTGTACATTACAGTTATACCTGCCCTGGTCATATGCTATGACCCTCCATGGAGAAGAGAGGAAGCACTCAGGACTTCTTAAAACATGGTACAGTCACACTGTTAAAGGTAACCTTCAACACCCAGTAGAAGAGGACATTCCAGGAAAGACACGGCATTCTGGAAAATAAATAGCTCTAAAGGAGAGGGAAGAGATTAGCTGAAGGCAGCAAAGGCAGGGACATGAGCAATCACAGATGACTCACTGCAATGCAATGAACTCATGCTCATTTCAAATGGATATGTCACACTGCTCTAGAATATTGTAAAGTATTGCCTTAATTAAGCAATTGAAATGGAAAATAAAGACTAGTTAAATGACAGATGAGGTCATTTAACTGGTTATGAATGCTAAAAGTTATAATCATTAAAATGTGCCATAATTTGTTTCCTTAAAGTTATATTATTATTTTTTAATTAATAAATATAATTACAACGTTAATACCAAATATAGTTATACTCCTAGACAGAGAGAACTGAGAAATGTTCTACCATTCTGTGGTAAAGACTGTTTACTTTCAACAACTAATTAATGATTTAAAAGCATTTACCAGTTGATATAACATAAAGATACGTGAAGATTTCCTGTCTTTGTTGTCTCAGCTGATGAAGACCATGACTTCTTATGAACACATCAGTAGCTTCAGTTGCAAAAATGCGTGTGATATGTGGTGAATTTAATGAAATAATAGGATATCTTGAACATTTTAAAAAAAATAAACTTATATGTCACCATGCTGATAATGAAGCTCAGATGCAGAAGGAAAATGTTAGATCCTTGTTTTATATTTTGCTGCTCAACTAAGTTGAAATATAAATGTCCAGAATGGGCTACTTTGCAAAATTTTGCAAAACATTAGTGTTCTGCTTTACCTTGGGATTATTTTGCTCCCTGACATTTAACTTCTTCCTACTTTTTTCCAGCCAAATGCTATTCTCAGGGATAAAAGTATCAAAAGAAAGTATGGTGAAGACATATGTAACACCGTATGTACATCTTTGTTGGCCTGGTAATCATAAGGCAAAAAAGAAATGCTGTGTACTTAACAGAACACTCTCAATGTATTGCTCTAAGTTATACACATTAGGTACCAGAAAATACCTTTTCTATTATGAACTGGCCTTGCTTAAGAAGGTGATAGTCACAACACAAAACACAACTTTAGTATGTAAGTGGTAGTGATAAAGCAATATATCCTCATATATTTGAGTCACACTTCTTGTAGACAGGTTTGGAATAACCCAAGAGAGCAAAATAAGATGCTTGGGTTAAAAGGATGATATGTAGCTAAGATTATGAGGTAAAAAACAGGCCTTCCAAAACAGAATTCACAGCTGCAGTGCTCACCTCTATTTCTAAACAGAGCAGCATGAAGCATACCAGGTTGAATTAGATACAGAGGAGTTTCTTTGTTATTTAACAACATTCCACACTGCCAGAGCCAGCCCCTTACTTTTAGAGAGCTTCCAATCAGATGCTAGTGACAAAAGGAGGGGAAGAGAAAGAAGAACATATGTTGGGAAAGAGAAAGGCAAATCAGGGCTCAGGCTGTGTAATCATCTTGAATAGCTCTGTGGGAGACACACAGTGACACTCATGACAACTGAAATCTTCTTTAAACAAAGACATCTTTTGTGGCAGCCTACAGGCTTAGTCTTGCCCTGACCAGCACAAAATCAGCAATTAAAATCACATCATCCCCCTGTCTTGGATATCCATTACAGTCTGGAAAATTGAAGCTGATCCCTGTTTCCATAGCAAATCACACATTTTCGCCTTATAGGCCTGAAGAAGTGTGCTTTTATACTAATTAAAATTAAAGCACTCACAGATAACAAAAGCAAGTTTCTCAGACCTTATTATGTTTTTATGAGAAAGTTGCAATTAAATGAGAATACCCTAAGATAATGTAATTCCAAACCAGAAAACCTGGAGGGTGACTATTTTGTTCAGAAGTAAGATGATTCAATGACTTGAGTTAAAAAGAAAACTTCCAAGTTTTCAGATTTGTTATGAAATGAGATGATTCTTATGGCTGCCAACAAGCTGTATATAATATGCAGGCTAACTGCCAGAAGTCTGGTATTTTAAATAGAAATGCTGATTTTCTAGATTTGTAGCAGCATTATTCATTCTCTCCCTCTTGGATATTCTTCTGCTTTGCAGATCTGTTTCAATAAGATCCAGTATCAGGTACTATTACTTCTGCCTGTGTAGGAAGCAACAAGTTTTCACTAGAAAGAACATGCCAGCTTAGTCCGTATCTTATGTCTTCTCTGCAGAGCTCTAGTAAGAAGTGGAAAGGTTGCTGCCTTAGGATTGTTTCATGGCAAACTGTGAAAACAGTTGTGTTAATAGCATACCAAGCCACAGAAAATTAGAAGGAGAAGATTGGTTTGTTTTCAGCAAACAGCAGACAGCAAGTTCTATGCATAGTATTATACAACAGGACCTTAAAAGATATTAAAATTCCTCATGTCCAGTTTCAAACTAAATTAGACACCTGTACATTTATGTATGGACAATTGGTCCAGCAGATGCGAGTTAAGGAGCAAAGCTGCAAAGCAAGATGAAAAGCATGATACTGATCTCCAGCTTGAGAGCTTTTTCCTTAAGACTTATTTCTTTTACTCTAAGCCTCCTAGGCTAAATTTTAAATAAAGTTAAAACCCCCTTAAGTTCATTTTATATATTTAGTTTATTTAATCTGTAAGCCTAAATTTGAAAGGCCGTAGTAGTACATGGAGAATGCATCTTTCAAAAAGATAGAAAAAAAACAAACAACAAATAACTAGGTGTCATTACTGTACTTTCTCATAAACCTTCAGAACAATCTCCTATAATCGCAGAGCCTCTCCAAGCAAAAACTTCACATATTCTTTGTCTGCTGCATACTTACCCTCTAAGAAACTTTACGTTGTTCCATCATGATGCCTAGATCCTATTGGCTTTATGTATTGTAACAATTGCAGCTAACCATGATGCATAGAGCTGAAAGATATTTTTAGCTGGAATGTTGTTGATGGGCAAATTTATGAAAGCTTTCCTCATTAGAGTAACTGCTCCCACTAAATCGTTGGGAACTTTCTTTATGAGTGTGCCTCTTTTGGAGGCACTCATTCTTTCCATACCACCTCCTATCCTTAATAAGATTAAACTCATTTTGAGCGTCAGTCAAACAGCTCAGGATGTTTCTTTCCTGCAGAAATTTGAGTTGTGTTTGTAATCTGGTAGTTTTCTTCCTAAGTAATGAACAGTAACCTACGTCTGTGGAGAGCACAGAGTGCTAGAAATAAATGTCTATGGCACATTCTCATTTGGGACAGGAGTGCCCTCACCCAACCTCAAGACTTCAGTCTGCAAATTCACAGTCTGGACTGCAATTAGGAGACAGGGACACCACAGAGTGGGTTGGTATGCAGACGTTTATCTTAGACTAGAGTGAGGACTGCCTGAAAATGTTTGGTTCTCTTCACTGGATAGAAACGGATCTTGGACAACCACCTTAGACTAGATATGTAATTTTGGCAAGGCTGAAGCTGAATGTAGTGAACCCTACCCCATAAGAGAATCATAATGAACTCACAGCAAAGTCTGCCACTAAACTGGGATCATTTAGAGATTGTCTTATTACATCAACATGGTGTTGAATGGACCTATAATATATATTCCTGAAAATCGCCCTTCAATTTAGGACAGATTAAAACAGAAGATCAGGTATCCAGATATAGTAGATATTTCAGATCTGCTACTTGTTAGTTAACCTCAATTCCCTATTGCTTAACTGTTGTTTACTCATTAAACTTCATTCATGATTTTTTTAAAGCTGTTCTGAGTTCTTTAGGTCATGTAAGGTGGCACAAAAAGAGAAAGAGAAATAATAAATAATAATAATTGCTAGCAACTGGAAAGAATTTGCAGTCATTTCTTTGACAGCCCCAATTGACTTTCACTAACAGAACTGTATTTACAAAGCAGGCAACTACATTCCTTTCTTTGACATTTTATGTGTAAGAACCAAGTAGAATGTTCTTTACATTAATTTCTCCGCAACCAGAGTTAGATCTGTGTATCGGTGATTTCCATACCATTATGGCACAGCCTTGAGCACCTCTAATGAGATTTACAAGAGCAGACTGTATCCTTTGTTGGATTGCTTTCAAATATGTTTTTCTAATTGCCTTCTAAAATGTCGGTTTCTTGTGCAAATGAAACACAATGCTGGAAAATCCAAAGGCTGGTTTGTGGGGGTGGAAAGGAAGGGAAGCTGGGAAGCAAATCAGTCCCTGAAATACTCGCATCACTTACTGTGCAGGGATGAGAAAGAAGCGGTAATTTAACAAAAGTACAGCAGAATCAAAGTACTTCTTCACATAGCATGCACTTCTCAACATAGCCCATATATTTAGACCATTAATGGCAACTGGCAAATACAGAAACCATACTATACTAATACACACAGCAGGGAGGTTTGTTTGATAGGCAATATGCATGAGTGCATATATATAATCCTCTATTATCTCCTCCTCTCCATCTGACTTTCAAGGACTGTAGGCAAGATCATAAAAAAGGATGCTAAATGTGTTTGTTACAAAAATGATAATAAAAATAAATTAATTTTAATCTTGGCAGAAGTTGGCTTTTTTTTTTTTCTTTTAAGGCGAAAATTAGGTCATTCTGTCCTAAGGATCTCTAAATTACAGGAAACACTAAATACTAATGTATATGCAGTTTGCTATCTTCATTTTCAAAAAGTTTGCTTTTCCACTGCTTTATAAAAGATCCACTTCATGGAAGTAAAAGTACTTTGAAAACGCACTGTCTTTTCAGAGATAATTCAGTTTTAAAAGGCCAAAGAACAGATTTTAAGGGCACTTAGGCATCTTTTTTTGCTTTAAGGGGAACCAAATGCATGTCTTTGCAAATGTAGCTGCTGATTTTGACTTTGCAATTCACAACAGAGTTGTACTGGACTGACAATGATACTGGTTTACATTTGCATTGAAAATCTCATCTCCTTAATGTAACTTTAAATCAAAAAATGCAGATTCATTTTATGAACTTTTTTAAAAAAAATATTTAAAGATTTAAATATTTTTAAAAATATTCAAATATTTAAATATCTCAGTTTTTAAATATTTTTTTAAATATTTCTAAAATATTTAAATATTTTAAATATTTGTTTAAAATATTTCAGTTTGTTGCCAGTTTGTTTAAATATTTCAGTTTGTTGCCAGTCTGTATGGTACTGCATTGTAATCAGAAAAATCTGCTAAACAGTTTGTTGATGCTTTATCTTGTCACTGTGTAAGACTAATCAAGACTAGCATTGCACAGTATAACTTTCAAAATGAAAATGAGATGGGTATGCTTGAGAGTTTTCATGCCTGAAGTATCTGGAGAAGAGGCAAGGGAGTAGACACCTTTCATTGCAAATGCATTTCCTTCCTCAAAATGTGTAGCTTTTCAGTTTCATTACTGAAATAGGAACTTGCATCCAGAATAGTGTCAATATTGCCCACTACAGCCAGGGGATGACAATTAGTAGTGCTGACATTTCTCATTTTCTGCTTTTGGCAGCATTAAGGATTCAGCATGGAGAAAGTGTTGATGCGTTTTATGCCACTTTTATAAATTCCAATATAATGTAGTTAATGTTCATTGTCAGTGCAGCAGAAACAACAACGTATTTTTCAGCTATACTGTGATCACAGATCTGGTGAGGACATAATGAAACATTGAAGACACAAATCCAGATGAGGACCTAGAGCACTTCCTGTTTCCTTCTATCACACTTCAAACTTCATATGTAAAATATTTTGGTATCCAACATAGAGATACACAGAGAAATTAAAGTAGAGCTGACTAATCAAAGTGCCAGAGACTGACTATCTGCAGCTTTCAGCTAGCAATATGGATAAAACTTTTGAAATAGATCATCCACCTGGGTCCAAAAGTCCTGCTTGTTTTTGCATAGAGTAACAGGGAGATCTCTTTGCTGAGTAAAAGTGTTAAGTACATAAGCACTTAAGACCAGTGCATACAGGATGAAAGCTTTTTACAATCCCCAAGGTATTAATTTACCTACTACCTGCCATACTTGGAAAGATCAGCACTGGCTTAGGTGTCTTCTGAGTCATGGTGCTGAAGGATACAGTTCTTTTCCTGGAGTACTCTTTCCTTCTTCATAGCTTTCACATCTTCCTTTCTCAGATTCTACAATGCTCATTTCCTCCTTTCTCACCTCTTGTAGCATCTGTCCACAAAATTGTTACTCAAATCATAAGTCCTTAATCTCTTTCTGGTACAGATACAGCTGCCATCTCTGTCTGTACACAAAAATTTAAATTTCTCAGCATCCCTACAAGAGGAGACAAGACAGAAAGTGCTGCAAGCATTGAGGGGAAAGAAATATCCAAGCAGTGAGAAGGAAAACAGGACCACTGGACTGAGGCCAACACTACAGAAGGTGAGAAGAGTCTGTTGTAAAACTGAACCCTAGGAGAGAATACATAGTACCATTAGATTTCCTTGCCATTAACCTGTGATTATCAAGTTAGTTGAATGTTTCTCTTTGCTTTTTCAATTTCTGTTCCTTCTTAGCCTCTACACAGAAATAACATTTCTATGCTATAAGACTTCATTAACAGAAAATAAACCCAAATGTAAATAAAGTGATTCTTGCTTACTTGCTATGCATGTGCATTAGCTGTAGATTTGTTGAATGCATTGTCAGTTCCTCAGCTGTTACTGATCTTCTGAATCTTTCCTAGGAATTAGGCAAGAAAACACATACCTCGTATCCTAAACAGATGTTGCAAATTTAAAATCGGGTGAAGTTAGTTAAAAAGACATATTTCAATGTTATCAGAAAGCAGTGTTCACATTCACTTTTGCTTTAAAACAATATGTTAGCAGCAAGACTGCCAAAGACAGGTATTTGTTAACTTTACACCACAAGTAATACACTCTGATCAAAGGGAGATGCAGGTACCTCATATACCTTAAAAATACTAAAATATTTTCCCAAAAGGATGGTTATCCCTGGAATAAGATATTTCAGATTAGATAAATCTGAAATCTGCTGACACTGCCAGATTTGTAGGTGTGTGACTGCCTGGCATTACTTTCCAACAGACATTTTTGTCCAGCAGGTGCAATATGACCATGTCATAAGCATAATCCAACCATCTGGGAAAGAACTCACTACAATTCCTAATTGCTAATATGCTATAAAGTGTTTAAGTCCTATCCATTCTGTTGAGCACAGTACATTTACTGTGGCTGATATGTCAGCTGCATTTATTTTCTCAGTGCATTGTTACAACACGTTTAGGTTGTCACTCAATTTGTCTTCTCTCCAGAACAGCAACAGAAAGTCAATGGGTATGTATTTATCATCCCTACATTTCCTCTCATCAGCAGCATGATTGATTTCATTTGTATATTTAATATGACCCAGGGACAAAAGTGGTGATTGAGACAGAAAGAGGAGGCACTTCTGTTTTCTGTACATAAAGGAAACATGTGGCTCCAGGAAACATGTGGCTCCAGATGAACAATTACTAACATAAAAGTAAAGCATCTTGTATCTGCAGAGCACCTACCTGGCTGAAAAAAGTCAGCACTTCACCAGATGTTAAAAATCATGTTATTCAAAGAAGTTTGTCTCTAGCAAACATGCTCTGTTTTGGGGATTGCAAATTCCTTTTACACATATTTACATTCAAAGTTCAGAGTACTTGATGTGACCATAATGCCATCATTATACAGGCTCCAGGAGTACCTCTACAGAGGATACAAAAGATGGATGTCAAATGTTTGGGTTTGTTACAGGTATTGGGGATTTTAAACTTGATCCCAGCTGAAAATTCATAGATACAACAAAAAAATAAGTTAAATGTTATATATATAAATAATAAGCAATGTTTAATCTAGTTAAGTTATATTTTAATAATGATAACGTATCATAAGATTTACTTTAAAAAATTTGGAAATAGGCTCTCAATCTCTATAACACTTTACATCCAAAGATTAAGCACAGAACTCACATACCATTCAAAGCTCTTAGCAAAAGGCAAGCAAGGTGAAACTAATGGAGCATAGAAAGAAAAGACAGAATAAGGAGACAAACACTAATCTTTTACTTGCTATGAGACCATAGCAGGAGTGACCAAGGTAAATATTCACGTTTTGTCTGTTCACTTCAGGGCATGTTCCTTCTTCATGTTAGGCTTTCAGGAGAGACAGTTTGGGTGGTTTTTAATTTCTACTGATTGCTATTGGGAGATCTCTAGGAAGTGAATCCTAAAGCTTTCCAGTCAAAGAGATTAAACTGTAGTGTTTAAAAGCAATAGGTTAGAGAAGTGCCAGTAGCTTGTCACATCACTTAAATCCTTTTAAGTGTATTATCTGGGTGTCACCACCTCAAGAAAGAGAATAATGAAAGTGTTTGGGTTTTCATGGCTTCATTCCCACCAGCATAAGAGGTGTTTGCCTAGAAGTACCACTGTTGTGGTTTAAACCCAGCCAGTAACTCAGAACCACACAGCCGCTTGCTCACTCATCCGCTTTCCTCCCTGCCGCGCTCTCAGAGGGATGGGGAGGAGAATCTAAAGAATGTAAATCCCATGAGTTGAGATAAGAACAGGCCAGTAACTAAGGTATAGTACAAAACTACTACTGCTACCACCAATAATAATAATGATAAAGGAAATGACAAGGGGAAATAATATAAAACTTAAAGGGGAAAAGGAAAAGAAAGAAAACAATAAACACAAGTGATGCACAATACAATTGCCCACCGACCTATAACCAGCCCAACCCAAGCAGCAATCTGGGCCTTCCAGGTAACTCCCCCCAGTTTATATACTTGGCATGATGTGCTATGGTATGGAATAGCCCTTTGGCTAGTTTGGGTCAGGTGTCCTGTCTCTGCTTCCTCCCAGCTTCCTGTGCCCCTCCTCACGGGCAGAGCATGAGACTGAATAGTCCTTGATCAGAGTAAGCAATACTTAGCAACAACTGAAAACATCAATGTGTTATCAGCATTGCTCTCAGGCTAAAGTGGAAAACACAGCCCTGCACCAGCTACTAAGGAGAAAAATGACTGCTACTGCTGAACCCAGGACAGCTGCTCACTGAGATCCAGGTGGCAATCCACTTTTCAGAGAACTAGTAAATTGTAAAAAATCACACCTCCCTGGGGGATCAAGGCAGTACGCTCCTGCTGCATGACTGCAAATGCTCTAAGGCAAAAGCACAAATGCACCATGCACCACAAAGCACTGAATGTGAAGCTTGCGCTTGAGTAAAATTTCTGTAAACTTCAAGCTCTCACATTCGTGTCTACCTCACAACAATTCAGCCTCCAGACCTCTCCATTTTAGTTCAGCACAGCTTGTCCTGCTGAAAGTCATAAAAGTTATTTAAGATTGCAGTGTCTTGTTTAACTTTAACACAGGTTTTCTTTCTTTTCTAAATACAATACTTTTGCTAAACTGCAAAATTTCACCATTCTTCCACTTACAAATTACCTGTATTTCCTTTCTCTCCCATTACTACTGCAGGCAGATGGCATAGTACATACACAGGCACTTAGCTCTGCAACTTCTATTGTATGGTTAGATCTGGTTCCAGTCATTACACTATAAACCTATGTATTAAGATATATAAAAAATCTGCAGTGATAAATGTAGCCACATGGGTCATACTTTAAGCTGGAAATAAGAAATCTCTGAATCTTTTGCTATCTAAAACCAGATTTTTAGTAACAGCTTCCCAACACTGGCATTTAGCATCTAATTTGCACATAGAGAATTTTCCAGGCCTTAAAATATTAGGTTTTGATCATTGTGTTTAGACATAAAAAATAAATATTCATATAGCATAGCAAATTCCTATTTACTCATTAGGGTGTTTTGCTTCATCTGTTACCATAAAGACTGCCATTTTCCAGGAAAGAAAGGCACGTCCTGGCTGGAGGGTATGGAGAGAAAGAATATTTGCTTCGGGCTGGCTAAGACTGCCTGGAGCAAAAAACCTGGAGTTGAAGTGTAAGGTTTCTGCCTCTCACATGTCACCATTGCAGTCCTCTGGCCAGATGCCTCCATCTGCATGTTTCAATTGAGCATAAACATGAAACATTTAGTGCTGGGTTAAGACTGATAACAAAGAGTAGGTGTCCTGGGTTCAGCAGTAGCAGTTAAGGAACTTGGCATCATAGCCTGTGCAGTTTCCTATTAACCACAGGGATGAGACTCTTTTACTCCAAAAAAACATCAGCTTTAAATACATGCACACTGAACAGCAGATTGCAAAATCCAACAGGATTTGCCTATAGTCAAGTGCATACACAGAATTCCAGACCTCTATCCATAAGGAGCAGCATAGGCTGATGGGAAAGAAATACTGGGTGCTAGATATGCCATATCAACAGGGAAATTTGTAACGAAACCATGGACCAGTTCAAGCTGTGGAACACTATGAAACTGTCTGCATATCCCAGCACCCTCAAAATAAATGACAAAAACCATTTTTGACAGCAATAGACATAACTATGAATGGAAAATAAAGAATGGTGTGAGGATAAGAGAAAGTGATTGGGTCGAAAACAGTGTGAAATCAAAGACAAACTATTTCAGATATTCTTCACAGATTCTGGTAATGATAACTCCAGAAACATGAACTGGACCTGTACAGGGTTATAAACCTGTAAAATACTTAACACTAGCCATAGAAACAGAATTTCAGGCATCTCGATCCAAAAACCCTCAACTCTGTATTTTTTTAAAAAGCCCTCACTTACATGCAAAAAACACTGGATATTTTAACAAAATTTTGAGTTAAAAAAACCCAAAACAACCAACCTGTTTCACTATCACCCTTAAAATCTGATTTAAAAAAGATTGCTGCTTGTGGCTCTGGGTGTGCCTACCAGTGTATGGAGCATATTCATTTTCCAGCATAGCTTTTGGTCTAATACAGTGAAGACTGCATTAGTGATTGTTGTCATGACATTTCCCTCTGCAAGATTATTAAAGTGTTTCCATTCTAGCATCCACAGCTATTATTGAAATAACATAATTTGTGAGTTATATGAACTTGCTCCTTGCCTAGGATAATGAGTTGATGAGGTATTTGTATGAAGAGCAGTGTTTCATAATTAGCAGTAATAATAAAACATTGGTTTTTCATAAAGGTCTTCACAATAAGCTTCATTGCAACCTGTAGATGAGTCGCTGCTTTATTTTCATATTCTGGTTGTTGAGAAACGGCAGTTGTGCTGTGGCAGCATAGAACTGGGCAAATTTCACTCTCATAACAGCTTCTGCAGTGCTTGGCCATCAGAGAGTATTATCACACCCCAATAGGGCTATCTGAAATATTCATCCAGTGACTCTTTACTTGGCAACTGCCTCTGTTCTCAGTGTCTACTGTCTATACCCCTTGCAGGGTTTCTGTAGGACACCAGCTGATTGCAAGGCAAATTTACTTTTTTAATAAAAGTGAAATTCACAGCCAGCATAACAGTGAAAGCACTGGATTGCTGCAAAACATGCAGCACAAG
The DNA here is from genome assembly GCA_026283785.1 of Coracopsis vasa. Classification (NCBI taxonomy): domain Eukaryota; kingdom Metazoa; phylum Chordata; class Aves; order Psittaciformes; family Psittacidae; genus Coracopsis; species Coracopsis vasa. Next base: position 43,819 of record JANHGB010006780.1, read on the forward strand.
GGACACATAGCAGAGTACTTGGCTCAGCAGATGGGAAGGATTCTGCCTTTCTCTGTTGACTAAAGAAGGTGGCTATGAGGATTACATTCTTCTCTTAGCTGCCACAGATAAATGTCAGACGACTTCATATCATCTTTCCTGCAGGTGCTTGTGTCTTGCTGTTCTACTCCAATCATAGATGCTAGTGCCATACCACACCATGGTTATTTACAACCTTGAAAGCCTGTTACAGCAAAAGATGAAAAAGGCTGTTTTGCAGTACACCTGGGAAAGATACTGTTGGAAAACAATTACATTTTTAACTATTAGATGGCTACTACAAGCCCTTCCCAGGTGATCAAATGTTGTTTGCTAGTTTGCCCTTCTAAAAACACCCGTGAAGTTCAAGTGAGTGAAAACACGTATAGTAGCAAGAAGCAGGCAATTTGCTGATTCACAGTTTTTCATGCACATATAGCAGATTAAATCATATTTCTGATCATTCTTTTTCTTTTTCAGAAGCTAGCACATGTAATGTTGTCTGTGTTTACTTTTGTTAATTCTGATTGTATTCTGCCAGATTGTTCGGTTCCCCATATTAAAGATCTAATTAAAAAGCAAAAGATATTTCCCATCTAAAACTCAGTGGCCTATAAATTCACATTGACAAAGAAAGGGCATTAAAGCTCAGATATTGCATGTTAATCAACCTTGATCAACCTTATTTCCATACTTGTGCATGGAAATAACAATATTACACAAAAATGATTTTAGGAACATTGATTCAAATAAAAATCAAACATCATCTGAAGGCATTTCTTACTGATAATGTTCACCCTTAAGGGTTACCCTCATATAAATAAGGGGTTCTTCATAAGAACATTTTATGAGAAAAAAAGGGTAAAAACGCACATGCTGATTAGCTAACTCCGATGTCGTGTATTTAAAGGAAAAACCATGCAATGTACATTAGGTGATGAAGTATAAAGTGTAATTAGCAATTTAGAAGTAGTGAATATTTGAAGTGAGTTTTAGTGAGAAATTTCCACACTTGTGGTACTCCTATAAATTATTTTGAATATTGGTCAAATGCTTAAAAAAACAATTCATGGATTATTTTGAAGCAATGAAAGAATATGATACCAAAGATTTGTGTTTATTACAAATATGTCATGGTTGTCTACTTGCCGTTCTCAGATAAATTACTATTTGTACAGTATGCCATTCTGTTTGTTTGGAGGCAATATAGACCCATCACTTCATTCTACTTCAGAGTGATTGCTTAGTCTTTCAAATTTCACCAGCTTTGCCTACCTGCTTTTTTTAATTGTCAAGGTAGAGCAGCCCAAGTGTCCTATCAAGAAACTACCACAGTGGAGTTAAAGCTGCAGTATATATATCTTAGTGCTTATCAGCCAGTGCAAAATACTCACATAAAGGCTGTCCCCCTAAGAATGGGGTTTCGTTAGCCAGGTGGTGGGAAAGGTTTGATGGAAAAGTGGTCATTTGGCTTGGGCAAGTCAATTAATTTATGCTAGAATTTTTTGCCATGTTAACTACAGCAGAGAGCAATGATGTGTGCACTTGGTTGTGCAATATGACACTGACATTTATGATGCTTTTCACTGAAAAATGAAGAGTCAGCAAGCATGAATCAGTATTTCTTATTCCTGCCTTTTATCACCGGCTTCTCTGGTGCAAACCAGGCAAATTTTGTGCAGAATGGGGAAGGCTGTAAATCTTGCTAGTCGGGACTGGGCTTCTGGGCTTTTTGCCATGTAGCTCTGAAAGCCCACTTGTACTGGAATGAAGCTAACCCACAGCTAATTCACCACCATTGTCATATTTGTTTCAAAAAATTCATTCTGCTTTTCTTTCAAGAGAAATCAGGCCAAGGTTGCTATTCCACAGGAAAAACTGGAAAGGAAATAGGAAGCTTTCCTTTTGAGTCATCTTACAAGAGAGTGGGCTGCTTGGTGGAATGAAAGGGAGGCTGTGTTCCCCTCAGTGTCACAGGTACTTGTATCCACTTTGAGAAAGGGGTAAGTTAAATCAGCAGCAAAGAAAATTTTGTAGCTTTAGAAATGTCCCTGCTGAGACTGACAGTGCTTAGATATCTTGGTTAAAAAGTTGATACCCTTCCTGAAACTGTGATACTGTCAGAACCCTCCTGGATACAGCCCCATTTGCCATAGAACATGTATAAACTGGTGTCTTTGAGGTTTGAGTGACCTCAAAATGAGGAACATACATACCAGAATGAAGGGGTTTTTTTAGTTTTGTAAAGTCATTTACTCCACTCTTACTACTAGAGATGTCATTAAAGGAATTGCATAGGTCAAACACAACATGATGCGGTAGGTATATCTTCTGCTGTGGAAAGGTTTTCAAGAAGTGTATGAAACCTGGTAGAGTCTTCAGAGGAAGAGGAAATGAAAACTTTGTCAGTCTAGGTCATCATCTAGGGAAATATGTTGCACAGGAAAACTAGTCCCTGGATTCCACTGTACAAGAATCTCTCCAGGCAGGAATAAAAATTTAGCTCCAACTAGTCCAAATCTTGGGAGCAATCTTAGAACCTGAAAGTGAAAAATAATGACAATTCTTTCCATTCTCACTAAACCAAGTGAAAGATATTGAACATCAGTTTCATATTTGGTAGTTTTTATAGGCAAACATTATTACCTATAGTGTTAAAGACCATGGGAAATCAAAATATCTAGATCATGAAATATTCATCATATATCACAGAACACGTAAATCTATTTCTATTTCTTGGCTCAGACCAAATGAAAAAAAATATAAAATGAGTGTGGCATGAATACCCCAGAAACATGTTCAAGAAACAGCACTGGAAAACCATCAGAACTATTAATAAAAGATTCAGTGGCTCATAGGGCTGAAACAAATGTTGATAAGCATGAGGAATGATAAACAATTCTTGCTTTGTGCAGTGGTTCAGGTTTAGAAAAAGATCTTTTTTACAAGCAAGCACTGTAGAGACCCATTTTAGTTCAATAGCAGTTTGAGTTTTTAACAGTTCGAGAAAGCTCATTTTAAATACAGATTCTCCCTGTTACTAATTGAGTTATTTGGCTTAGCTGGCACGTTTCAGTAAGACTGTCAACATATGCTCTAAACCTAGTAATAATTAATCCAACAGCAGAATTGAAATAACTAATAACAACTTTTACAAATGAAGAAGCACAGAATACTCAAATATGTGTCTGAGATTATAAATCATTTTCTCCTGCCTAAGCAATGCCATTTACCTTGCGTCCAGAAACATATCACAGCTCACATTGTTTAATAAAACATATTTGATTCAGACATGAAATTCTAGCCCCTACCAAGTCTAAAGCCTTCAGATGATCTCAGATCAAGTACACACACTTAGCAGGGGGAAAACGTCTGAGGAAGAGACATGTTAAGGTCAGATTGCAGATCTAGCTTTTAGCCATGTGCATGGAATAATAGCAATTGTTCGAAAGGTAGTTTTAACCCATGAATTTCATGAGAACTGCCAAATGTTTCCTCCTAAAATTATATCACTGCCTTATATAGTGGAAGATGTATTAGACTCTAATTTTCAGATACAGTTTGGGCAGAAGAAAAAAAACAAAGGGTCTCTCATAGCTTTCTTTATATGCAAATATTATTGAAAATACGTGTCAAATATAAGAGTGCTGAGCTTTCTAGGAGGTTACACAGTTTAAGTGACAAAGAATATGTGTGGCAGTAGCTTGTAAGGAAAGCAGCTTTTTTAAAGATGAAGTAGTACATGTATTTAAAAAAAAATAAATTGTTGTTTATCATAGAATTACAGAACATTGCAATAGACCTCAAAAGATCACCTGGGCAAACATTTTATGGAAAAGGGAGTCCAGGTGAGATTGTCTAGCTGCCTGTCCAATCACATCTTGAAAACTTCCAGTGACAGGGCTCTACCAAGTCCCTGGGAAGGTTGTTCCAGAGAATGACTGTTCTCACTGTAAAAAAAATCTTTTCTTATATCAAGATGAAATGAGACCAAAGAACTTTATGACACCAAAGAAATTAATTAATCAAGATCCCAGTGTATTGTCATCCAAGGCTTGCTCACACTTTCCCTCTTTCCTAAAGAGAAAAATTGGGAGTATAAAATCATTTTCTTGAGAAAACTGGTTTTTTTGAAAGCTAAATATTATCCTGGCAAAACCGTTCTGATGTGCCATTACCCATTACACTATATATCTATGTCTTTGAAATAGCTTCAAAACAGGCAGCATAGCTCTGAGCTGTCTAATCCATACCAGTAAAATGCAGCTAGTGAATCTTTCTACTCCCCTAACATTTTCACATGACTTGTCAAGGTGGACAAAGATATATGTTAGGTATCTATTTCCTGGTGTGTTCAATCTGAGTTAAATGGTAAAATACACCTGAAACCCTGCCCTGTGTTTTTATAACTGTCTCTTACTGTGTATTCTTATAGTACACACTGTCTACTAGTACAACAAAACTATCTTTGCTGAGATTTCTGGTTTATAATAAATAAATATTTTGGGGTTCCCAGAAAAAACACCTCTTTCCTAATTAAAACTAGAGCCATCTGTACATTAGAATAATATCCCGAATATCTGAAATTTTAAAAAGAAGGAGAGAACAAGGAGAGAGTGTTAAAAAAGAGAGGAGAAAAAGATGGTGTTTGCCAATTGACATCACAAATTTCAGAGACATCCTAGAGGTAACACTGCTGAACATGATCCCAGCATGATCACATTATCAGAAGTCCTTTACACTGCAAATCTTGGGAAGGAACTGTGGCTATTACTTCTAAAGAAACAATGTTTATTACTCTAGCATCAATTCTTACAGCTGCTTTCTAAATCCTGTAGCTTAGCATTCATTTGTTGTAGCTTCTTTACCTCAAATACTCTGCACAAATTTACAGAACTGAGGAAGACTGAATCCTGGCAATATCTGATTAGTTGCTACTGGTTTTGCTGAGCAAGTCACCTCACTTAGTGTTTTTTCCCTCTGGAGGTAGATGTACCTGTGTATGATGTTTCCCTTAGAACAAGCTGCTCAGATAATGTCACTGCTACTAAAAAATGTCAAGGACATACTTATGTCTAAGTTGAAATTCTCTTCATTAAAATGAATGATTGGCTCATTTTCAAGCAAACTGCATAATTGGCTGCCTCTGTGTAAAGTCCTCACTCTTTTAAGAAAGAAGCCGTTCCTCTTAGTGCTGAATACATAGATCCCAACCACTGTGAAGGTGACTCTAATACTTCAGACAAACTAATATTGGCTAACCTGACTTCATGCTGGCAGGTTTCCATCTCCATAATAAAGTTCACTAGTCAAGGACCTGTGAGCCTTTCATTTTGACCTATATGTAAAGGGCTGACTTTGTACCACTATTAAAAAGAGAAAAAAGAACACCCCTACAGGGTAGAAAAATTCAATTATAACTTTCACCTCAGGTGAAGAAAACTTTTGATATTTTCTTCCCAGCCCCAGAGAAAAAATGCTGCAAATTTGATTTGAATCTGCTGACATCAGAATAAGTCAAAGCATTTTTGTTGTCCTGAAGAGGATAGGACATGAAAGTGATATGATAAGCTATGCCAACTTAGCACATGCAAAATGTATCTCACACTTAGAGATAACACACTATTGATTTAAATAGAGCCCTGGAGACACTGACAACAGCAGTAATTCCTAGATGCCACGAACACTACCCTAGGACACTAATTACTAAGAGGTGACCTTTGTACCCTGGAGTTAGCCCTTACACACTACCATGCAGGCAAGTTTAAGGCTAAACTCTCTTTTTAGTGTCACATAATCCAGAGGGCTCAGACATACCCTGGGCAACACGGAAACAACCAACATGCTGCAAAATTCACTGTGTGCTCAGAAAGACTGTGTTTAGCAAAATTATGCTACAGCTTGTGACTTACAGCAATCATACAGAAAAGACTCATCCTTCTCAGAAAGGCTGTGATTGATCTCTTCCAGAGAGAATTTAATGCCTCAGAACTCCACTGCTAGGAGCAAGTGCCCATCCCTCCCCATGCAGTACATGTCAACAGTTATAAACTCAAACTTCAGAAATGACAGAGAACAGCATACCTAGTTAACATTCCCGTAACTGATTAAGAACTTACTTTAGCTGTGTTTCAAAAGGCTTCTAGAATGAAAGAACATTCAACTTTATTTCTGTCATTAATTTTTTGCTGAAATCCAGAACTTTCAGACACAGCTCTTAATGATGTCAGAAGTGATGCACTGTGTTCTGCTTCTGTGGACAGATAAGCTTCTTAACATTAACTGATCAGCTATTAATTCTAAATCAGCTATTAATTCTAAATCTATCTGATTTAGAATTATTAGAATCTATTGTCATGTGGACTATCCAAATACTTCTTAAACCTTTTGATTTTTGTACATTGAGGTGAATTTAACCAATTTACTAGTGAGCAATTGAGTTTCAAAGCTGATGTTTTTTCAGCCTTTGCTTGACTGCTTGTTCACCTCCAGGACACAGAGGTAGACATTTGTGCAGCAGTGTCCAGTAAAATGAAACCTTCCTCTGAGCAATAAACACTGACAAAAAGGGACAATAAGTCTCAGGTTTTGTTGCTGGGTAACTACATTTATAGCTACATAAAAATCAGAACACAGCCACACAGAATCCCTTTCAGAGGTGGAGAATCACATAAAAACCTCCATTATCCCCTTCATAAAACCAATTGATTTTCAGACCACCATTTCAAAAAGCACAAGTGTTTTGTTGGGATATACACTAAGGCTCCTGACACAACTTGACTCCTCTGAGTAGTAATATTGATAGCTTAGAACAAAGGAAAAATGAGAGACTATTTAAATCAGGAAGGGCCCAGTGAGGCATGTAATTGGGAGAAAAACTCTGGTGAATGTCCATTGCACTGGTGGCAGGAAAGGACACTGTTTTAATGATTTACATGAATGAGAAAAGACAACTTCATAATTGCCGGAACTATGCTGAGGTAAAAAGCTGAAAAGAAACTGTTAGAAAAGCACAGGAGTCAACTCAGAAATTTAAAATGCCAAACTGAGGAAGTCAAATTCTACCTGATTTATTGGAATAGATAAAAGAAAGTGGTAAACAATTTATGGGAAAATTTATGATATTCACATTTGTTTTTAAAATGCAAAGCCTATGTATGCAGTAGCAGTTAATGCTAGGATCCTCAAATGCAGTAAATTCTAACCTGCAGCATAGATTTCAAATAGAGCAAATCAGCAACTTCAGTCAGGGGAACGTGAGCCATTGCTGAAAATTTAGTACATGATTAGTACTCTGTCTAACCCAGTGTTATCTTCAGAGAGTATGGGAGCTGTCCTGCCTGTAAATGTACATTCTTAACCTAAGGTCCTCTGCACTGAGGTCTCACAGAGACAACTGTCAAGACATTTAGTAAGAGAGACCTTCATGTTCCATATACACACAGTAACACATTGGAAACTCAACATCCAGCATCCTCAGCCCACCTCTGGTGAGCAGGGATGAGCTCCTGTGTAGGCAGGGACTTTGTGCTAGGAAGAAATCCAGTACACAAAGGGAGGAAACTGTTTCAAGGAACCTGCAGTAACTTTCCATAAACGTCTCAGGGACATGAGTGCATGCTGAATTTTGTGTCATAATCCCCTCCATGTATGTTTAGTTAGGGAAAACATGGTGGTCCCAAAATGGACTTATGTTGGCTGCATGTCCAATTGGTCTGGAGTTACAAATGACAGGGAAAAGCCTTAATTTGATTTTGACTCACAGTTTCAGTTTGCTATCTGAATACCAAACCAGCCAGTGATGAAAACGAATCTCTCACATCAGATTTTTTAGATGCCAGAAATAATAATAGTAAGGTATTAACACCTCCATACTTGGCTTTCTCTAGGTTGTCTTAACCTAGATAAATCTATTAATTTGTGTCTTTGTATCCACAGCAATGCCTTAAAATTTGCACTCAATTGCAGCAGTAGTTTTAAAATCCATCTGTCTTACTCTGAGCATTCCTGTAGCATCTCACCACCTTCTGTATGATGTGTTCCCAATGCTAAAATAAAGATCTACAGTGTGGCATGGTATTTCCACTTATGCCGCTATTTGAGGCTGTTGAAAGACTAACATTTCCTATCATATTTCTGGCTTTCGGAATTATTGTAAGAATAGGACCATCCTTACCATACAGTATTTACCAACTGGGCACAGTGGGTAGAGCACTTTTGGCCATAATGTGGCTCTCCAAGTCTTTGTGTTTCCCCCAGAGGCTGCTCTATCATCCTACACTGTATATTTTGGACTCAGTCCAAGCAAGCATGTTTCTAATGACTTTAATGGACATTGGATGAGATCACATTGGATGGGACCCTCTATGAAGTAGCAATTAATGTTGGCTCCAGCAGCAGCAGTCCAGCCCTCACATCTCTCCGGGAGATCTGAGTCAGTTAGGACATTACCATCATTCCATGACTGGCCAGGAAAACACCGTAGGTAATTCACCAGTTAATGCATACCTATGAGACGTTAACCAGAAAAATGTAGATGTCAAGCAGAAAAATGTTAAAGCCTGTCCACAGGCTTTACAAAGAATGACAGTAGAAAGATAATTTAGATTTATAATGTTAAGTTGCATGTTTGCCTACATTTGGGTCTTGTCTTTGAGTATGTCTGTGCTTTTCTAATTGGCCTACAGATTCTAATTGTCCTACAGGTAGTGTACCACTACCAGCTGATGAAATTCTGCTTTTCATAAAAAGGCCTCATCCCACTGAAGTGACAGCAAGCAACAGTCTGTGTATGTAAGTACATATGTAAATCAAGGCTCATGGTGTGTCTTCCTTGCAGACTCAGACCCTTGCACACCTGATGCACCACCTGCTGCCACTTCACCAGCAACTTCTGAAGACCCTGGACCTTTCACAGCTGCAACATCACCCTCCTCTTCCTCTGACACTGGTACTGCATCATTTTCCCCACCGTTACCTGCCTGTGTTGCAGCCTTACATCCCAAACTGCCTCCTATTGCACCATCGACATCAGCTTCTGCTGCTACAGTTCACCCTGGCCTCCCTTCTCTTCCTGCACCATCCACCTCTACTCCATCCCTGCACCCTGGACTTTATTTGCCAGTAGTCTCACCTGGCAGTGCCACCCACCTCATCAACTGGCTGCCCTTCCTCGCCTCTGCAACGCTCGCCAGCATTCGAGGGAAGGAGGAAGACCAGCCACCCGCAAGAACAGGCTCCCTGGAAGGCATGAAGCACTGCAGCAGCACACCCCCACACCCTGCTAATGATGAAAGTCCCCAGGTAGCACCTATAGGAGAAAGGGCTCCAGGGGGTGCTTCCTCTCCACCAGCTGCCCATGCCATGCCCCCAAGTTCCGAGCAGCCGTCGGCGAATGTGAGTGACATCCTGGCTGAGCTGCGGACGATGAACAGCCATCTCTCCATCATCGCCCGAGCCCTGACGCAGCTGGCATCATCACTGGCACCGCAGCAGGATGCACATGGAACCCCACCTCCTTAGTGCCAGGCTCTGCACTGGCTCACCCTGCTTGTAGGGATTGATGTCAGCCAGGCACAGCCCATGGCAGAAGAAAGGGACTCTGCCCAAACCTACCCATATGATCTGTGCCAGTTCGCTGTGCTCTCTGACACCAGCCATGTCTCCCCAGTGGCTTAGTGGGTTTTTTTGTTTGTTTGTTTATTTGCTCCTTGTAAATGGATGCATATATTAAACAAATAGTTTTGTGGTCTCGTTAATAAAATTGTTTATATTTCTTGCATTCCTTTCAGATGTGCTTGCTCCCCTCCTGTCACCCATTAACCACATGAGCACTGGTAGCAGTCGGTGATGTCTCACATAGACAATGTGTATAATCTGAAGTGGTGAGAAGTTACCCATGAGAAAATGCTCAAGGAGGTGACAAAAGCCCCCTGAGCAATGTGGGGGGACACAGACATGAAAAAACACAATAAAACTCTCAAAAAAAATTTCCTATTTCTCTCCATTCACACTGCATGGCACAGCTCTATTGAAGTTGGAGCCCTTCCCGGCGCACTAAATCTCAGGGGTAATTGTAATTACTGACACAGGTAAGGGCCGTGATAAATTGTTCAAAATACAATGCAGGGTACTTATCTAAGCCCTACTTGGTCTGAACAGCCTCATCTGTGATTTGTCCTCTGAGAGAGTGTGAACCAAAGACACTTAGCTGAGGTGTATCTGTTTTACTTGCCAGTGGTGCCTGGGGTTCTTCAAGGGCATAAATGGGCCAAGCTAATTTGCAGCAATTATCCAGGCACACACAGATCCTGACATTTCACCATCTTTTTTCCCTATTGCCAAGCTGCAGCGGCTTGCCTAAAGGTGGCATTGAAGGTGGGAAACCTCAAACAATCCTCTTTGTGGATGGGGAAAAGAGCTCTTGGGCATGAATCCAAGACTCGCCCCTCCAATACACTGTGAGCTGAAGAGTAGCTGGTGAGGTACCTTCAGATGCTGCCTGGCCTGGCAGAGGCACCAAACGTGGGAGCTGAAGGTTGGGATGTACTTGGTGCTCTGGAAGAGCACCAGGAAAGAAGACTCACAGCTCTTACAGAGCCATTTTGTTCATCTCAGCCACAGTCTGCCCATAGAGCAAATAACCATCAGCCAAAATAAGGTATTTCCCAAAGGTAGGCCAAGCACAGGGCCAGTGGAGGCATAGCCAGGCTATGTGGCTGCTCTGCCTTTCATCCCAGTGAATTAAAATGAAACAAATGCTCATGGCAAATAAGAGAAAATAAAGGCCTCTGTGAAGCTGGATATGATCTCGCCTTAATTTAGCCGTGCAGCCCTCAGATATCATGATCTGAGGCCATCTCTAGGAAAAACCCAGGCAAACAGACAGATTGTTAGATAAGATTAAAGAGGAAGTATTCTGTCTATTTGCAAATATTTCTGTTACAGATGAGCCTAAGCCACAAAGATTGAATGAATATACAAACTTCCCCAAAGCTCAGGTGTATTTGAATTTGAGGTTTTGGTTACTGCGTATATATTTATATATAAACCTGTCCATAATTTTTTGTCTTTGCCTGAAAGACAAAGCAATTGTCCTGTTTGATCATGTTCTTTTCTAGGGCTGATCAGATTTTTATTCCTTGATGTGTTTAGTAAAAAAAGGTGAAAAGAAAGATATTTCATAGATGGCCTGCACTACTTTCTTGTTTGATGTTTCAACAAAATGAGATAAAAGGAATGTCTCAAAAACAGTTTGGCTTTTGGCTTGGCTGCTGTAGTTTCCATAGGGTAAAAAAGCAAAAGTAAAGTTTATCACTTTTCCTCCTTTCATTACAAAATATAGGACAGAAAAAAGGTAAAGGTCTATGATTAAAAAAAAAAAGAAAAGAATATTTTCATTTTTACTCATCTTTCCCTCTTTCAATTTAACGTGGTAGTAAGTAAATTTCATATTCTCCCACACTTGAATGTTTTACTTGATTTATCCTGTTGGTTTGACCAGTAATTTTTCGTGGCCAAATGCTGATGAAAATCTCAGTGGAGTTTTCTGGATTGGTGCAAGATGTGCAACCATATTCCTCTATACAGATAAATTCAGAAAATCTTACTGTGCAGCTGCTGATGCTTTATCAACCAAGGTTAGAGCTGGCTTCATTTAGGTGTCTAAGGGATTTGGGAACAGTTTTGATGGCATGCAAACCCAGAAAAAGCCTGAAAATTGCCTGTAACATTAGATATTCAGCTGTGAAGGCAGTGCTCTTCTTTCTCAAAGATGCCATGAATGTGATCCAGCTGGCAGGGAGGAAAAAGTGCTACTCCCGAGCCTCTTCCTAAAGGAACAAGATTTCTGTGGTCCTGCAGCCAAAGATACTAGATGCTAAACACCCTTGCAGTCTAGACTCTGAGCTGTCTGGTCCTGCGGCACCCCAACAACAAAGCATGACCAGAGCCCATAGCCAGAACTAGCAACTTTCAGATTGACTTGGTAACCGCTGCTGGCTCTCACATGGGCACAGCAACTGGCTACAGAGCCTGCAACACAGACAGAGGCTGTTTGAGGGTAGGGTCCTGCCAGCATGAGCACATCAGTCCTGACTGACCTGAGGCAGCCTGAGCCTGGCCAAGGCTCTGCTAATGCTGCAGCCACAAGGTCTGCTTCTGCAAATTCACATGCATGGGTTTTGTGCAGCCCATGCTGAGCTCTGTGAGCAGAGCCTGAGCCTGCTGGTGAAAACTCCACTCAGGTGTGTCTGGGCACCCTCACCATGGCAAAAAAGAGCTTCACGGCTCTGTAAAGAAGGGTTCTGCCCACAGGCATCTCATTCAGTAAAGTGCCTTGTTCTCTACTCAAGGCATTCAATAGACTCATGTCCCTTAGGAATTATTTTACTCCTTCAACTTAATTGAACCACTTCAGCACTGCAAGAAACAAGCGGCTGCTCTGACTGCATTGCTTCACCGGCAAGAAGGCTGCCTCTGTCTCAGGTTTTGTTTGCTCTTCTTGGCTTTTATCTGCTTTCATCTGCAACCATCCAAATACGGCTTGGTGCTGCCAGCCCCGCTGCCACTTTCTGCTTGCTTAGCAGCATTACTCACATTGCTGAGCCGCTGCTGCAAACGTGCTACTCTGTCCAAAGCTGGAGTGCAGCTCACAAGCAAAAGTCTCCTAAAGCAGCTGAAAAAGGACAGAAACCCCAGTGCAGCTGGCACCATCCCTGCACCATGTCCCCAGCACCTGCAGAGAAATCACATCCAGGCTACTCTGATGCAACAGAGCCTCATAACCCATGATAAACAGTTCAAGAGACTTTTTTCTCCAAGTTACTCATTTTGATTCAGCTGAGAGAGTGAGGGGCTGAAAGTTATAATGTCTTGGTGCGTGTTCAAAGTCCTGTGTAGAAATAACCTCATGGGCTGACACTCCAGTGGCTCTTAAATTGTTAAAATTCCCCTGCTGGCCTTCTCTCTTGGGGCATCTTCAGTCTCTCCTTCTTCCTCCTCCTCTACAGCCTCATTACTTTTGAAAGCAGAAACTTATAAGGCAAAATTTACATTATAATTGACAGATGCATCTTTGGTTTTCTACCAAAGAAGCCCAAAACACTCTGGATGAGCAAAATTTAAATGCTAGAGGCCGAGTTGTTATTCTTAGAGTCAGCATAGGCGATCATCACAACCCATCAAAATCCTAAACAGAATGAACTCATGTTTCACAGCTGCTTTATAAACAAGTATTGAGGGTGGGTTTCAAGTCACCACACCTTAGTGATCTAAAACTTGGGTTTGTAGGTTTCTGTAGAGTCATGGTGAGGCAAGGGCTCCCCATGTGTCACTCATCCTAGCCTAGGAAAGGTATTTAAAATAAATAGGAAGGCATTTGACTTCTGGCAGCGTCCATCCCTCTCACTTGTTAATAAGCAACTAGTGCAAGACAGATGCTTGACTTCTAGATGGCTGGAGGTAAGTGAAACAAATCTTCTGTTTGGTAATTGCAGTTTGTTTCGAAGTGGTGAAACATCAATATATCACATTTATTTGAGCCCTAGTATATGTGAGGAGCTGGAAGAGGGGAACTGAGAGCTCAGAAGAACAGGAATGACAGTAAAACTGGACACCCCTGCAAAATATTCAGCTCCAGCTCCATGCGAGGAGTTATCCTGCGCCAGAGAGCACCCAGAGGGACATCCAGGTTATTCCCTTCTCCCAGAGATTTAACTCCTCAGGATGTGGAACTGGAAGACAAACAACCCATGGAATTTAATGAGTGATGTACTCAGTGTCTGCTGCTCCAGCAGAAACTATTTAAGGAGACAGCAGGCTGTACAATATTGTATTAGACTGCAACTGAAGAAGGTGGGAGAAATCACAGGTTTACCCTGGAGGAATAGGAAGCCGGGTGTTTTTTCACTCTGTTTTCTCTAGTGCACATTGTTCTTCCAGTATTTGTACACACATTCACTGAAAGGACACTCAAATCCCCGTGTAAAAATAATTTATATAGAAGCATTGCGAGGGAGAGCATTCCTTCACGTTAGCCCAGCTGCAAGCTGGCAGCACACAGAGCCTGGGAGTGAGCTCCCTCTCACAGACAAGATGGTTATTCAGCACAGCTCTGGAAGCATAAAGCAGGTACCCTCTGCCAGATGCCCCTGTGGACACCCATCTCTGCCCACAAAGCCGTATTGCCTATGTGCCTCCAGCTTCCTCCCAGACCTTTCACTACAGTATTTTGCAGAGTCCTTTTGGGTTTCTGTTCAATTTATTTCAGTCTGTGAGCAATTAGCCAGGACACCTGTGTCAGGATATTGTTTGCACCCATAACCACAAGGCTATATCCTGAGTCCACAGCTGCCGGCTGGGGAGATGCTGTTTGGATGTCATGGGGCAGAAGATACTATGCCACCAGTGTGGCCCTGTGTCCATGTCTGTCCCTGTCCCAGGGAACAGTGGTTGTGCTGATATGGCTGTGTTTGGAAGGGGGTAACTCTGTGTCACCCTGCCAGCGACTGGAGCCACGTACTTCGTACCCATCCCATGGACTGGGAAACCCTCTGCTCACATAACCCACAGGATGCAATAGAAATACAGAGTCTGTCTGGCCCCGGCTCGGTGTGGATACCACTGTGCCAGAGAAACAGAGGCGGGCATCACTACTCCTAAAGTGCACAGGAGCTGACTGAGCCTGAACACAGGGGATTTCCCAACCTATAGCTGAGCTCGGAGACTTTGCTCTCACAGTATTCCACATGAGAGCTAAAAGGCACAATATTTTGTGCTTACTTGGATGCTTCTGGTAGTGTCCTACATGGAGTTTTCTTTCCCCTTAACAGACACTACTGAAGCTCTGTTGTCAACTTGGCCATGAGGAGTTAGGCTGTAAGATGCAAGAGAGTTAGTACTGGTCTTAAAGGAAATAAAAGTGACATACTTTAGGCCAGGCTTTCAGATGGCATGAATGGATGCCATCCTGGGTGTGTCAGGACCACTGCACTGAGCGATGCTGTCCTTCTGCTCCTCTGTAATCCTATTTGCCCTATGCCCCCATTTATTTTACACCTAAGTTGTATATTTCAGAGCAAAGACTGTTTTTGTTCTGCCGACATGCAAAGTTTAGCACGAAAGGGGATTTTAAACACCATGCCAGCACAAGGAATTATTAATAGCAAGCGATATCATGAAACCGAAATCTTTTTAACAAAGAGGAATTCAGTAATGTAGAAGTTGAAGACAGAAAAGTATACCAGAACCTCTTGCTGGGTTTTGCTGCAGACTCTCTCTCTAAAATAAGCTGGGCAGAAACAGTAATTTCTCACTACTGCTTTTGCTTGTGGAAGTGATTCCCAGGCACTTGCTGTACATTGTATAATGTTGACATCTGATTTGATCCACATCATTCCCATCTACTGTACTTACTGCTCAGTCTGGATTTCCCATTTATCTTGAACTTTGTCTGAAATCTGATTTTATTCAGAGACAGATCTTATTGGAACAGCCTTTGTGAAGAGCTTTACTGCTTATAACTGTCATTCAAAACGTATTTTGAACAGAAAAATGTGGATTTGTGCCAGCTGAAGCACTTGGTGATTCATGGCAATGGCAACAAAATTGTTTCTGTCACCAAACAAAAATAAGAGACCTGAAAAAAGTCTGAAAAAAAGACCATTTCTATTTGTTAATATTTGTGTTATTAAGATATTAAAACCATGTCAGTAGCTCAAGAATTAATTGAAGCATTTTGTTTCTTCTGCATTGCTACTTTATCTACTTCCTCAAAATCTTTTGACAACATTTATTCTGGGTCAGTAGAAAATGACAGTTCTTCTCCCTGTGAGCAGAATCAAAACATCAGATACACATGTGGCTCTGCTAGGAGAATAGTCTGAATTCTTAGCTTAACTTGGCTATCTCTGAGTTGAAATCCAGCCCCACAGTTCCTTCCAGATTCTCCAAAGTAGTGAAAGCCTTGGTGACACTGGTCCGGAGTCTCACGGCCACCAGTGAAGTGGTATATGGCTCTATTCCCTAACCTTGATTGGAAAGGGAACTCACGGGCCTTTAGGTGATATAAATTTCCATGGAACTTTGAGCTTTGATTGACCAGCCAGAGCAATTTGATCTGTTCCAGATGGGACCTAACTCCATGTGTTTTAGTAAATGGTGGTAGACGTTGGACTTTTCAAGCCATGCCAACCGACATGTGATAAAAACTTCCAGGGCCTTATTCATTTCTTCCGTATAAAATAAGGCAATTTGAACATTTTATGTTAATTCTATATTGACTATCACTCTTAGGAGGTAAGGCTGTCATTATTTTTTAAACACACAGGGCTTTACTCGATCAGACTCATTTGTTTCCTCTGATGGAAGAAAAGGGCCTGAGGTGAAGAGAAGTTAAAAGCTGACTAGAAGGTTTTAACTGAAATAGTGGGATGAACGTGAGCCAAGGAAAATTTAGGCTGCACATCAGGAAAATTTTCCTAACAACGAGGTCTATTACTATGTGGAATGGTCCCCCAAGGGAAAAGGGGGAAGCTGACTAGACAAAGCAATGAAGAACACATTGTAGGGAGCAACCTTTAAACAGTTGGGGAATGGACTAAGTGACCTAAGTGCATTTTCCATCTCTAATTTCTCTGACTCAACCATTACAAGGGTACACTGTAGAGTATATGACTCCTGTGCTTTGCCACATCAGTACTGCTTTGGGAAGACTTTCCACAAAGCCAGTCCTTAGGATGCAAAAGACACCAGAACTCTGAGTCCCAGGCATCTTCACTGGGGTCTACCAGGCATAGGCTGCTCTTGTTGGGACCTTTGGCCACCTATGGCACTCACGCAGGGGTACCAGAGTACATGAATTTAGGCCATTATTGACTGGACCTTTTCCATTCTTCAGCTTTGCTTTATTTGCATTTTTTCCTGATTTCTTGTTTAAGAGAGCTTCTCATACTCAGTAAACCTCTAAGCTGCTATCACACTTCTCTTTAAGAGAATCTGTTTGCTTTACAGGCAAACTTAAGCTACACACAAACCTGACACGGAGAAGGATTTTCCCAGCATCTGGTGATGTCCATGTGACAGCTCACACAGTAGCAGACAGCCAGGACTGAACCAGGAGACTTTACAAGTTAAACTTGAGATGTCAAAACAGCTTACAACTCAGCTATCATGTACTCATTTTCCCTATTGAAATGAACTGGACAAGCCAAGGAATGCTATGCCATCAGGGGTTTTACTTCAGTCAAAGCAAATGTGACTCCTAGTAATGAGGAAAAGTTATTTTTCTGATTCTTGAATCCTATATATTTAAAGATCAGGTGCCTTCTGATAGAGTTCTTCAGAAGTTTGTCATAAGTCTGTTAAAATGCAGTTGATTCTGTAACAGACAGAAATTTCTGCAGGAAGGGCCAGTGTCACCACATTTCTTAAGCAAAGTTCACCCGAAAACTTGAAGTGATCACACTCCAAAAGTCATTGTCATCTTTTGGCATATTTTAAAAGAAATATAATGGATTTGTTGTTGTTTTTGTTGTTTAAAAGCAGGTTTTCTTTTCAAATATAAACTAATCAGAGTAAACCAAAAAGCACTCTTGCTATAACTTGAAGAACTGATTTATTTTTCTTCTCAGTAAAAATGCTTAATATGCTCAAGGACAGTGGACTTTGTGTCTGATTATTTTTATCTCCTTTACAAGGAAAAAAAAAGTTCAAAATACAAATGTAAACATTTCCATAGAAGAGAAAAAATCATCCCCCTTTGTCTTATTTATTGTCTCAGCAGGATTTCGTTGAAAATGCCAGCAAGATAATGAAGGGACTTTTATACTGTGCCTGTATCTATTCTTAGTTTAAATCTAGCCCTGAAAACATGTCTTGAAATAATAATAGGCATGCTATAGGACAAATTCAACGTACTATGAATGAGGCCAGAGGAACTGTGTAAATTTCTGACATAGATATCATTTGTGCAACTTTGATTTAGTTTTTCTTTTTTGGTAGCCCTCAGCAGTGTTCAGCTCTGCAGTCTTAATTCACATCTATTTTTTCAATGTGCTAGGTGCATGCATGAATGCACTGACATCTAACAACAGAAGAGTAGCTTCATGGAAGAGAGGCAGCAGGCCAGCTCTATATTCAGTGAAAGCTGCAGAGTATGAAATATAGATACGTGAATGCAAAGAAAATGGTTGAAAAAAGCTTCTAGAAAAAGTGATTACTTCTACATGTTAAAGAAAAAACAAAAAAAGCAATGTAGCAATTAATAAGTAATGACTTTAGAAAGTGCACTGGGACAAGACAGGACAAATATCACTTACAGGGGAAAAGAAAGTCCATGTCAGTAACACCTCTATCAGCACCACTTTCATTTTACCAGTTCCTGTCTAGCCAGGAACTAATTTCTTTACAGTTACTGAAGCAAATCAAACAGTAGGAAAATGATAACCTGCTGAACTCCATAGAGGCCTCTTGAGTGGGTTTGGTGACATATGCTTAGACAGTTGTGAAATGTCTAATGTGGGTCAGTCAATCAGGCTTTGCCTCTGAACTTGACATATTGTGAGGCAAAGTGGGACTAAAAAAATAAAACCCACAAATACTCAGAAAAGTCAAAACTGTTAAAAATTATTTATGAGCAAAATTTGGATATTTCTTGGAAGGTGACATTAGAAGCCTTTAATATATTATGAGAATATAAAGCATGAGGGGGAGTATAAAGTGCACGGAGAAGCACTGTTTGCAGGAGTTTTTCTAAGTTATGTTCCATTGGCTCAAGCTGCACCTCACTAAAATGAAACCAA
Organism: Coracopsis vasa; assembly: GCA_026283785.1. Taxonomy (NCBI): domain Eukaryota; kingdom Metazoa; phylum Chordata; class Aves; order Psittaciformes; family Psittacidae; genus Coracopsis; species Coracopsis vasa. The sequence goes on from JANHGB010006780.1 coordinate 62,637, forward strand.
ACAGGCCAATAAATATAGCACTGCTGAGCAAAAAGAAGAAATCACACTAAACTCTGATTATGCTGACATCAGCTGGCCTATAAATTATCGTTCAATAAAAACTATCATAATGTGAACAAAAATATCCCAGATCTAGATACAGGGAAAAAAATATAAATCTTGGGGCTGTTCCAGCATAGTAATTCTTACTTTTTTTTATTGTGACCATGTAAAGGTCTACCCATTTGGCCTGCTTTGTCCCTCCACTCAATGTTCTCTAGAAGAAAAATTCTATTTTTAGGAATTTCTTTCTTGAGCATCCTTAATGACTGAAAGGCATAGTAAAAGCTTTGGCCCACAGCCTTGGCCAGTATAAATCATTGTATTTGCACCAAAGATGAGGTATACAATTTAATTTACATTAATTTACATGTATTGCCTTGAGTTTCTTGGAATATTTCATTCATTACTATAGACAGCTGTGATGTAGATTTGCCATGCTTGAACTGATTTCTAGGAAGCTATGAAAATCTGTGCTGCCTGGAGGTCGGTCTTTTCACCACAGAGGAAATGATCTGGAAGCGTTTTGGCATCTCTTGGAAATCATGGGGATACCCCTCTCTGTTGCTTATTTCTTCATTTACACTGTTTTAAAGTGGACATTTCAGTGAATATGGAGGATTTGTCTCTACAACAACACTTACAGAATTATAGAATCATAGAATAGTTTGAATTGGAAGGGACCTTTACGGGTCATCTGCTCCACTCCCCCTGCAGTGAGCACAGACATCTTCAACTAGATCAAGTTGCTCAGGGTCCCATCAAGTCTGGCCTTGAATGGGGCATCTATAACTTCTCTGGGGAACCTGTTCCAGTGTTCCACTACTCTCATTGTAACAAATTTCTTCTGTATATATAGTCTGAATTTATCCTCTTTTAGTTCAAAACTGTAATTCCTTGTCCTATTGCTACAAGCTCTACTAAAAAGTCTGTCCACATCTTTCTTATGTCATGTAGTAATAGGACAAGGGGTAACGGGTTAAAACTTAAACAGGGGAAGTTTAGATTAGATATAAGGAAGAAGTTCTTTACTGTAAGGATGGTGAGGCACTGGAATGGGTTGCCCAAGGAAGCTGTGAATGCTCCATCCCTAGCGGTGTTCAAGGCCGGGTTGGACAGAGCCTTGGGTGACATGGTTTAGTGTGAGGTGTTCCCGCCCATGGCGGGGGGGCTGGAACTGGATGATCTTAAGGTCCTTTCTAACACTAACTATTCTATGATTCTATGATTCTTATAAGCCCCGTTTAAGTACTCTAAGGCCATTAATGAAGTCCATGTGAATAAAATAGTAGGAGAAAAGACACATTTCAATATGATCTTCTCCTTGTAAGGGATCTCAACGAGGATCTGAAGGGGATATTTTTATTTTTCCATTGTGTTGTGTATACTTCCCCCTGACAGGTAGAAGCGCTATTTCTGAATGCAGAACAACTCTATTGTAGGCCTACTGCCACTCCTGATAAATCCAGTAACTTCCCGAAGAAACTCAGAACACTCTGCCTGCTACCCATGCTGCCAGCTGGGGCTAAACCATCCGAAGGCGCAAAACATAACAGCAGGCAGGCATCTGTTTTAGGTGAGGGTAGAGTGTTGGTGGAGTACAGGTTCTTCTTGCAGGTCAACCAGCAGGCTGATTTGGAGCAAATCACTTTGTAAAGCAACTGAAAGACCAATGCTGCCCCAAAACACTGATATTATTTTTGTAACTTAGGAGCCAGCTTAGGGTTCATGACTAATGAGGCCACTTCCTTGTTCTGTCCCACGCAAATGCTGCAAGCTACTTCTGGTCAGAGCCAATACAAGGTATAAAGGGAACAGAGGTGTTAATTTCAACAACTAAAACCCTCTGTTTAATTAATATTTTAATTTTGCACACACCTTCTCTTAGGTTTCAAAATTACTCACACTTCAGCCCAGACTACAACAAGTTCCTGCAGGGACCCATGCTGGTCAGTGCTTCTAGAGCAAAATTAACACACAGTCGCAGATGGAGGATCCTCACAGTACAGGGTGGTAGAGATGGCTGTGCCTCCTGTGAATGCTCCATCCCTGGTGATATTCAAGGCCAGATTGGACAGAGCCTTGGGTGACATAGTTTAGTGTGAGATGTCCCTGCCTATAGCAGGGGGGTTTGAACTAGATGATCTTAAGATCCTTTCCAACCTTAACTATTCTATGATTCTATGATTCTCTGACTGGTTCATGACCTCTTTGAGGTAGGTAGCCAATTTTGTATCACACCAACATAGATCTAGCTGCTAATGAACAGGTAGCCATTATACAGAGTAGAGGCCTCTTGAATAGAAAGGAATATCTTCATAATGCAACCTAGTATACTCTTTTAGTTAAACTCATCAGGTTTTTGTAAGTGAACTGCTCATTCTAGGAAGTATCAGTTCCCAAACTTAATAGCAAAAAAGACTAAAAATCATAGTTAGAAGCAAATGGATCATGAGAACTCAGGTTATTATCTGTGCTCTTTTCTGAAATATGCTATTCTGTACCATCCAAACCCTCCCACCATCAGTTTGGGTGACAACTGGGAGCACCACTAGCTCAGATGGTGAGTGTGCCACCCACTGAGTCACCAGTACTGCTTCCTGTTGGCAAGGTCCTCCTTCGTAGGAGCTGTTCTGCTGAACCTCCCTCACTTCTTCTTAAAAGCAGAAAGCAGAAGTGATACAAGTCACCTCACAAGACCACCTGCTAATTCTTCTCCTGTGGTCTTGACCCAGATGCCACCTGCTAATAATAAATGCAAAGATACATATCTTCAGGATATTGTTTAGAAGGAGAGACTTTTCTTCAGGATTAATTTCCTAAGGAGAAGCAATAAATACCAAAATTATGAATGCCCACTTCCCAGCAGCCCCCAAATTCTGAAATTTATTGTCTTTACAGAAGCATAACCACTGCTGTTATTCATTTGTAGTGAAATAAAATCCATTTTGAGGTGGTAGACTACATATTAAATTATTCTTTGCTTGAACATGAGTCTTTAACAATGTGTATTCAGGCCCATTTTCTGTCTTATACAAGGCCCTCCCAAACTTAGAAGACTGAGTCTTGTTCATTTACAGTGTTCCCCTAAAACCTTTCTTCATATCATGAATTACTTGCTGAAGCAATCACAGAAACCATGCAATGGTGATAGCCTGCGCACCGAGGAAAGACAGCTGGCATTGGCAGCTGGTAGCGGGTATTTGTTCACCATTCTCATATTTGTAGCTTCTAACCAAAGATTCAGAAGGAAAATCCTCACCTCTCCCACACTGCCACAGCCCACGCAGTGAGGGTCTGTCGAGCTGATGTGATCCCAGATTTCTGGACTTATGAGTGAACCTGGAACTTTTGTACAAATAGTAATCTGAGAGGAAGCAAGAAGAAAAGTGGCTTTCATCTTTTATACTCATCAGGTGTGGGACCGCTTCCAAATCAACAAGTACATGTTATTCCTTGCCTTCAGTTTTGTCTTGCTTTTTGAGTTATTACCATGAAATAACCAACTGAGACCCATAGATTTTAACAAACCAGTACAAAAAACAATGCAGTCTTTCAAATAGCTTTCAAATCTATCTATGGGTTAAACACTAGGAGTTTCTTGCCTTTGAAAATCCTTAAGCAAAGATGCCTTTTCCTCTGATGAATGACATTTTATTGATGTGCATGCTTGTGTATTTTAGCATGTGCTGGAATATATGAATAAATGTATAGATAAGTATTATACAAATACTTCTTATTAAGACATAAGTTTATAGAATTAAAACAGTAACCTTAGTGTTGTATATCTGAACATGGAAAATATTTCAGCATTTGGCCAATGTGTACCATTCGAGCACATATTTATCACCCCAAATCATTCCTTATTTTACACACTTACTTCCTGTATGTTATTTCAGGCAATCATAATTCCATAAGTGGTTTTTTTTTTCAGTGTCAGAAGAAAGAACAGAATCAGAACATATTGGCTGTCCAAACCCTGATGTCTTTATTTAGAACATACTCAGATAAAACTACTCAGGACTTCTACCTGCAGAAAGACCACAAGAATTAGCCCTACAAATGCTTTCCTCATTTCCAAGAGGTAAATACATATCTTTGTTCTTTTATCTTTTTGTTGCCAGGGTGACAGTTTTAAAGTACAACAGTAAGGCCTTAGGGTGTCACTTTAAGATAACCACACACTCAGTTTTGTGCTTAGCTTCATTATTTTATTTTTAGTTTATTCATAACAATGTGCTTCTGAAAAATGCCTATTGTCAGCTCCAGGTGTGTTTGCCAACATTAAAGAGTATAATCACAATAAAGGAAAAGCCAGGAGCTATTCCACCTCCCACATGCCAAAATTAACAAACCATAGTAAAAATTAAAATCAACAATACTTTACTTCCCTCTTTCCTTTCTGCTCTCTATCCTCTACTCTCTCCCTCTCACAAACTGTCAGGCTTTCATGCTAAAAGCCTAGATAAATATATAACCTACAGCATGGATGTTCAGTTGATACTACAAACCCATAATTGTGGCCCTGTTTTCATATTATTTGCTCTCCATTGACAGTATGCCCTAAGCAGATCCCTTTCTCATACTTCAATAAATCCTACAGCATGACTTCCATATGATCATCTGACAGAGGAAAACCATGGATTTTGGAGACATGGAAATCTCTGCAATTATCTCTATAGCTTACAGTACCTCTTGGATTTTCACTCCTCTCTAATTCAGAGATGAGGATTTGCCAGTAATAAAGTAATACCCAAATGTTCAGATTTTCCAGTGAAGAAGTTTCATCACAGGTCTTAAAGGCTTGTCACACTTGTAAACATGTCACACTTGTCTTTTATGCTCCATTTTATCTGACTTGTATAGCCTTCACTCCCAGTCATTGTTTATTGTAATATTTTGCTGGTTACACTGATGATATCTCTGCTCTCAAATTTCACTTCTCCATGTGGGCACTACTTGACTGTTATTAAATGATCCATAATCTTGTTCTGTACAGTACATTGCACTATGATGGGTCTTGATCCTTTAACCATTCTCCTGATCTGATCCTTAAACAATCCTCAAGGTTCTTTCTTGAAATTTCTGCATATTTTTCTACTTTGCTGTGGAAGGCTGAAGATCAGACTCAGAAACAAAAGTTCAAGACAATCCACAATATTTCTATTATGGCACGCATCACAGTAAGTACACTTTCCAGTCTTGCTCACAATTTTCTTATTTAAAACCAAGCTCTGCATTTCTTTGTGTTGCATCATGGTTAGCTTATGTATAGATGATCCTCTCTGATTTCCAGATCTTCTCTGGAAACAATGCCTGCTAAGCCAGATCAATCCATGTTGTATGATGCTTGTGTTCTTTGGACAGGATTTGATCAGTCTAAATCCCAACCAAAGTGGGTTTTAGACGACTATAATCCATTTTCAGACCAATCTGCTTGTTTTTCATGTCTGCCTTGTACTGCTCTCACATAGATTTGTTGAAAACCTCCCTTTTTAACCTGAAATTTCCTTAGATGCTTAACTGTAGATTCTCAGGCATGCATGAGCCCACAGTCTTGCTCGTTGGACATCAGTGAAAACTCAGTTGTGTACACAGGCCTTTAAACTTTGCCTAAATAACTCAGGGAAGCTTTAACAATTGGATTTATTTAAATAATGGGGTAATCTTTCACCTTTTCCTATGCAGAAAATAATGTCCTAGCTTTCACTCCTAAACCCATCACTTGATAGTGTGAGTTGATGAGCTACGTGGAGTGAGTTGGGATAGTGAGTTGAACTGTCGGGGTGAATCTGGGATAGGTCCATAATTATTGCACTTGCTTTGACATCCTAAACCAAGGCTGCAGACTCATCACATACCTAAAGGTTTCAATTTGTCTTCCTCTTTTCTTCAGAGAGCTGCTGTAAAGCTGTTGGGTGTGGGCAGAGAATCATTCAAAAGCCACTGAAGCAAGCATCAGAGTCCTGTGACTGTCTCTAAATGGCAGAGGAAACTGACAAAGCCCATGTTGTAACCTATGGTGGGCTGCACAGAGTTCCTATGGAAATGGTACCAGTTCAGCATTGTTGGACTAAACTCATAGCAAAATCCACACATTGACAGAAACAACCAGACTTGCAATGTCATGTCGGTGAAGGTGGGAAGGAGTTTGCAATGTCCACAGCTTTCTTCTCTCAGCTAAGCAGCTGGTTAAAGTATATTTACCTGATGTCCCAGTGTGGTACAAGGTAGTTTGGCCTAGGGAGTGTTAGGATATGTTAATTCAGTGCATTTTCTCAGTAGCCTATTATCACTGGACCTCCCATAGGGCTCAGATGCTAACGCCAGCTGCCCTAGACCCAAAGGAAAAGCAGTCCAGCCCTTGCTTGAATTCTCCTCCACTCTGTTGGGCTGAAGCATGAAGATATGAACAAAATCCAGTAAAGCTGGACAAATCCCATGAGGTCCTAAAAATGTCTTTATCTGAGAAGGCCAAGAGCTTTGCCGTCTTCCACTGGCATTCAGCCACATGTGGTGAGCCAAGACAGGTGGTCTGCTGGGTTGGAAGTCGCACTAAGACAGTCTGGTCTGCTGGATGCATTGGCATGAGCGATTCACTGAATGGTACTCTTCTCCTTGCACATGAACGAGTCCAGTGCAATACAATGGGGCACTGTGCTGCTGAAGAAGTTGTTCTTCAGGTGAGACATTACACTCATAAAACTCAGCGGAGGTCCTGACCACTTTGTGGGCATTAAAGATCCCATGACTTCTAGCAATGATTTTGCTGTCCTGGCCACGCTCCAATTTGGAATGCTTTGTCTTGAACTCTCTATACAGCTTCTATTCAGAAATGTTGTCTTCACAAAGTCTACATTTTGACGAGCTCATGTTAAGCTACCATTTCAAAGTTGATGCCAAAACGGACAAAGAATTGTAAAAACAATTAGTGATGATTACTGATAATTACCTACATGTGGTTGGTGTATCAGATTCAGGAAAATGCCTCAGAATGAATAATGTCATGAAAATATAGGAGTTTACTAGGTCTCTGGCTGGGGTTTGAAACACTCAGAACTGTACGTATGGCATCCCACGTATTTACTGTCAGAACAAGAAGTCCTTTTGTGGTGCTTAAGATCTTGAATTCAGATTGTGCCCTGGGTAAGTTACCGATAATACTTACATGGTTATGAGCTCCCTATGGAAAAGTCCATCCAATAGATTTGAACGTGGCACTTGAAGCAGCTTCCTTTGACAAATGGAGGTTTGAATCATGTTCATCGTAGGAGATGCCCACCAGACTTCACCTTTTGGAAGTGAAGGTCAGACACCAGCAAAACCAGGCCTGCTAAGTCTGCTAGAGGCAATTTAAATACAACACATCAAGATAATATTTGCTTTAAGCTTTTCATTTTCACAGCCTTATGCAGTGAGTGTGGCTTATGAAGTCTCCCATTTAAAGCCTGATTTGTGATTTATAGTGATTTATAACAACACTAAAACCTCCCACAAAAGACAAATTAATCCTCAGATGCTTTTTCAACACCTCCTTTGAGAAAAAGAGTTTTGAGCCTGTGCCAAGGAATGGAGGCAAATATTTCTACTGAAACACAAATGGGTGGCAAATTCTGGAATAATATTTTGGCATGAAATATACACTACATTTCTTAAGTCTTTTCTCTTTCAAGTGTCTGAACATTTCAATTTTACAAATTAAACATTCCCTAATAAAATGAGTTGGTCAAGAGGAAAAGAAAGAATTTAAGTTAAGGATAAGTCTCCTTAAATGTTTTTTTCACATTTGTGTTTAAAGCCTGACCTGTGTCTCAGTTTGTAGTAGTTCCAAAATACAGAGTACTTTTTTTGGCTCTATGCTTAATATTATATTACCATTAAAATTCCAGCTAAATCCTTCAGGTTTGCAATTAGAACTATGGAGAGACCCAGGAGTCAAACATGAAGGATGCTGAACCGCAGCAGAGGAAATTACAACACAATTTGATGTGAGAAGTGTTGGATGAAACTGAATGGAACAAATCAGTGAAGCAGATGGAGAAGGAGAGTATGTGCAAAGATCAATTAATGCATGCCCGAGTGTTATTAGCACTGCTAAGCGTCAGTGCGTTAGGATTAAACTGGGACTCTAACAGATGCAAAAGAAAGTGCAAAAACCATATGAAGGACAAAGCAAGACTGATGGATTCGTTCTGTAGAAGACCAGTGAGTCAAATGCTCTGGTTGGAGTTTAAAAAAGTAGGATTATTTGGTGACCAGTTAGAGGAGAAAGGTAATCAAATTTCATGCTTCAAGGTATAAGCTGGTAACCACAGGGGTCTGTATGCAAGTTTTTGCTTCTCTGGATCATTGCAAAGTCGGATGACAGGGTCTTTACAAGGGCTGTTCTTGCTCTCCCTCTTTTTTAATCTTCTGGCTGTGATTGAAACACAGGGTGTGTGCCAATCTCAGACCTAGACACAAGCTGATGCTCAAATGGTCAACTACATCAAATTTTATTTTCTGTCAAATGGGATTAAAACCAAAACACAAGAACCTGGTCAAAATAAGAGCCCAGTTCTGTCTTCCTTATTCTGGAGGGATTCCTAGTGTCTTGGGTGGGAATTCTGCCCCAGCGTGTACCGCAAGATTGATTTTTACTGGTGACAGATGAGATTTTCTGTATAGGGAACCAGCCTGCCAGGTGTTTTTGGCAACAGTGAAGGCCAGGCTGAGTATCTAAATTTTTTTTCTTATAAATTACAAGATAAAATTGCTCGGAAGAAATAGCCCAGAAACCTTAGGAAACCAAATACTTCCCATAGGTACCCTACCCAATATTTCCCATTCATAAACAGTGACTCTAATAATCAAATGGCATTAATTCAAGGAAAAAAAAAAAAAGACTATTGGTGAGTTGGCAGCACTTACATAATAAATAAAGCACTGAATGCCCCTGTGTCTTGGCCAAGAGCCCTCAGAATAGTTTCCAGTTGTCTCTGGTGGACAAAGGTTTCCTTAAGATGCTACTTTTCCCCTTTCTTCACTTCTTCCCATCCTGGTTTACTGTTGGTATCACCCATTTTGCTGCTTCCACTCTGCTTGTAAGCCAGGCACAAAAGCAGCAGTCTATATGATCACATGCATGTGGCTCCATCTGAGTTAATTGTCTAGACAGAGAGTATAACAGCTACTTTTTGCTCATGGTTGACTTAAAGTAAATGTTTATAAAGCAGTTCAGATTAACTGTGCTGTAGCAAGTGTTTATTTCTCTCTCTTAATTGTAGAAAGCTCTAAGACACAAGTGTCTGCATTGTAGACATCAAAAGCTTGGCAAGATGAGTCCCATTTACAGTGCTGCCTCAGCTTATATTTGTCATTAATGATTACAGCATTGAGGATACCTCACAACTGTTATGCTATCTCCTATCCAGAGTTTTATTCCAGCCAAATGGGGATGTGTTTGGGGCCCATGGCTTGTCCTCCATCTGTAGAGACTTCAGCCTTGGTGATTGGAGGCAGGAGCTATAGGCACAAAAGGAGACCATTTATCTCAACCTTTTGCTACCCTAAGAAGAAGCCACCTGTTGCACACCCATTCCACACAGTAGGACCCTTCATAACTGAGTTAATGCCCACAAGTTTCCAACTCTCTCCTAGTCTTGCTAAGAAATGAAGACTGATGTAAGGCTAGGACCAGAGGTTAGGACCATGTCAGTACTTTTCAAGAAGCCAGGGAATGAGCAGAAGCCATGGCATACAGCTGTCCAGACTAATGAATTATTAGTGCATCATCCAGAACTACTTTTGTCCAGGCCAACTAGCACTGTACCAGGTAATGTTTATGTCTGATTACTGGTGCGGATTAAGGATCTTTTCCAACAGACTGTTTGAATATGGTCACCCTGCTTTGGAGGTGAATTGAGCTCTGCCATTTGTGGGATGTACCCTGGCCACTGGAATTGGGCCCTGGCCTGTTTTATTTGTTCATACAGTGGCTATTGTGACTCCATTCAATAATTTTGAATCTTCTTCTGCTTCTTTTTGATCACAGAACATGTAAAACAATGCTGATGCACTTGCTGATGCATGTGTAATTAATGTCAGCCACAAGCAAAGGCATTCATATGAACACACTGTGTATCACCTATGTGAATGAAGTTTGCTCATTTTATTTTTTTTCACTTCACTAAGAGGTGCCACAGTTGAATAAAATAGACTATTTCAGTTGGAAAGGACCTACAACAATCACATCATCCAACTGTCTGACACAGGTGTGTTCTTCCCTGGCCCCTAAACTGCAGTTCTATACAGAAAAAAGGACAAATAAAGTAAGACAAAATGAATAATGCAGCAAAGCCACTTATGATGATATAATGAGGTATGTTTTGTTCACCTTCAAGCAACATCAGTAAAAATGTTGCTGATGTGCAATGTAGTACATTCAACTTGATGCAAAACTGATGGAAGGGTCTGCAACTGGTCCTGAGATAGGTCTGTGTCTTGATATTAAACCCACTCCTGTTTTAAAAAGAGGAAGTGGTGGAGGTGGAAAACAATCCCTACAAAGCTCTTCCCTTGATGCTCACAAAGAGAGAGGGAAAAATATTATGGAACTATTGTCCTGGTTTCAGCAGCAGCAGTCATTTTTCTCCTTCTTAGTAGCTGGTGCTGTGCTGTGGTTTTGACTTTCGGCCTGGGAGCAGCACTGATAACACTGATGTTTTCAGTTGTGACTTAGTGATGTTTAGTCTGACCAAGGACTTTCTGAGCCTCATGCTCTGCCAGGGAAGAGGGGAAGCCGGGAGGAAGCAGAGACA